>JANIJG010012736.1:39855-58220 GCA_024611175.1 Megaceryle torquata | reverse complement strand
GGCACCTGCCCTGACGGCGGAGGCGGCCTAGCTCGGGTGTGGCGGCGCAGGGCGGCGAGGGGGGATGTGAGCCAGGGGGGGGAGTGGGGCGGAGGAGGAGGGGGACGGGGAACAGCAGGGGGGAGAAGGACCCTGGCAAGTAAAACAGTGTGAATACTCCAAAGGCATATCCAAGCAGATAAAATACCTGAAATAATTACTTGTTGTGAGCAGATTATAAAAAAATTGATACTGGGTCAGACAATAACAGCACTAAGGGCAAGACACCTCTCCTATTCCAATGCATGGCATGCACCCTGTGTAATTAGAAAATCTGGGACATGACCTCACTCTAATAAATCCATCAAAAGCTAAATATCATGTTTCACCTGGAAGCCATATGCATGACTGCCATGCTGGTTTTCAGCTAACAGAAAGTCATGTAACAGAAGGTGAGTAGAAGTGAATGATGAATGAACCCTTTAGTGCAGCAGCTGAACCAAAAAAGGTCCTGCTGAAATCTTTGTAGAGTAGAATGTTTTGGCAGGGAAAATGTTGCCTATATGCCTTCAGTATAGGCACTGAGCTTGGAACTGAGTCTTTCTACGTGTTCCTCTCAACATAAACAAAAAAAGATATCCATGGTTATCAGACACTGCAGATGATACAGAAAACTTTTGAGTGGCATGACTGTTGCATTTATCTATTACGTCTCCCAGAATTCCACAGATTGCTCTAGGGTTTCTGAAGAAAAAAAATGCAGCCCCTCTCTCTCATCTGCTTGGACTGCTGCAATTAATGAGCCAAGACAAGCACTGCCACAAGTACAATTCAATGTCATCGTTCCAGTTCATGTTCAAATGATATTTAAAATAGTTGGCAAAAAAGACTGTTGAAAGAATAAAAAAAAAAAGATTGCTCAACACACCCATATTCTACAAGCTTCGTTCTGTATAGAAACATCACTCTTTGTAAAGGCATGTAAAGAATTTAATTTTCTTTCATACTACACTGAAGCCAGTGCTAGATTATTGTTATATTATGCACACACCAAATGAGATCAATAGTGAATAATCATTTTTTTCTGTAATACACAATCTCTCACTCTTGCCTGAAACAAAACAAAGTGAAAAAACAACCACAACAAAATAGCAAAACTCCGATTGTAAGAAAGTATTTTCACCTACCCAAGGGCCTGCCTACAGTGGGTCCAGCAAGCCTTAATAAGAAGTTACACTCGTTTACAATGTAACTTAATTCTTTCCCAAGGGTTTTTGAGTTTTGCAAACCTTTCTCACATTAAAAAGCTGAATAATGAGTAATTCAGAAAACAAAACAAAACAAAACCCTGCCTTTTTTGATTCTCTGAAATAGTAACACACTATCTACATTTCTATTTAAACTTCTAAATAATTAACTTTTTTAAAAGGTCTTAAAATTATCAATGATTTTGTGAACCCAAGCTTAAAACTGCTAGTCTATTTAAATAGAAAAAAAAAATCAGTTAAAACATATTGCATATTTATTGAATAGGGTGCAACTTCATACATTCCATCAGAAATCCCAAAAGTATGTCAGAGAGTCTTTCAGTGCTTTCTGGCCTGCAAACCAGCAATCCTTGGGTTATCTAAACAACAGGGTCCTTTAAAAAACAAGTTTGAATTCTCTCCAGGAAGAGCTGATCCTTACTTGCATATCATTCTAAATGACTCAAGAGTTATGCATTCTCTCTAAAACTGTATAGGAATGCCTCAGTGGTGGAGAGTGGAATCCAGTTAAGGAAGTAAGAGAAAAACACACTGCCAGAAGTAGCCTTCAGTGTTCTGTCCTGTCCTTTCCCTATTACCTTACCCTGTCAATCACACTTGAGAAGATAGTACAAGCTGTTTCTTGCACATATGTACAAGCCTCGTAACTGACAGTTTTGACTTTGAAAAGTCATACAGGGAAAGGACACTTCATTATTGAAGTCTCTGTGCTACTTTATAGTAAGAGAAGGAAGGTTCACATTAACCTGACACAGATGAGTAATCATCTTGATGCCATTTCTCAGATGAATAATCTGCTCAGGGAAAAATTGCTAAACATTATCAGTTGTGGTTCAGACAGCCCAGCCACTTTGAGTCAGGCTGTAGGAGCACCTCAAGCTTCAGAGAAGCCAGGAACTTGCCAATGATTAAAGGTAGAAGTCTCCAAAACACACAAGAAATAAGGTTAAAGGCTTGTTTGCAGATGTCCATCATTAAGGTCAGACAGATCTTGCAGTGCTTTTCCCCCACATTATATCAATGTCTGAAAAAGACTCGTGTCTCCCTAGTTGACACAATCATGCCAAACACTCTCTTTTTATGAGCACAGGTTATGTTGACAGAGGAGGGTGGTTAGCAGGCTCTATCATTTGGAGATGAGGTCTAGTTACACCAACAGTAAACCCATCTTGTTGATATGTTAGGTTTGACCACCCTGCTACCATCACGCCTATCCCACAGAAGTGCTGTAGTATAGACTGCAATGCAATGCCATCCTGTGCACAATACAGTTGCCCTGCTCTAATAACAGAAATTTGGAAATATACATCATAAACATATATCTGTAGCCTTCAAATGGTTAGCTCATTATTCTAGGATTTAATAATACTGATCCTTTTCTGTAAGAAAAACTCCATCATTATATTGCCTGTACTTACCATGAAGGTGATTCAGATTATGCATTTAAGAAACATGTAGGTAGGGACATTTTCCTATGACAATTTTTAAAGTCACTGTTTTTAGCCTAGTGTAGCATAGCCATAAAAATTATTTTCCTCTTTAGTCAGGAAAAATCACTGTCAGCAAGGAAGTTGCTTAATGTTGTTTACAACATGTCTTCTTAAGGTCAAAATTAACATATGTAATGATCATTTTAAGGAGTGACACCATGATGCATCAAGCATGAAAGAGGTCAAGAGTAAGTCTACTAATAATATCACCTTATCCTTATATATCTCCAAATTCTCAAAAGAACTTAGGTTTCATCTGGTTCAGTCTCCTTCATGAAATTTTGGGCAAGTAAATAGATATAAATATATAACGAATGGGTTCATTCATGGGGTGAATAAGTGCAGAAACAGTCTCTGTCTCGCCTTTGTAGAATCTGGTTACCTATTGTACTGAGTGTTCAGGTAGCCCAAGGACATCGATGCCTGAACTCAGGCAGCCATGTCTGGTGCTTAAAATAAGGTATGAATACGCTCGCCTCCAACAGTCTGTTTATTTTCCCACAGAAGTTTGCCAAAATTGCCATAGATTTTGCTTAGAGCTGCATTGGTTTAATGTGATCTGCCGAAGAACTTCTTTATTCTTTACAGTTTCTGTTTTTCATGTGTAACCTTTTTCTATTTCCTTTGAATATTCTCACAAGACTACACATCTCCGCTACTACATAACAATGAACCCTGTTTAATATAACTATATTTTTATAAGTGGCTTAGGAGAAGTAGGTTAGCCTGTTTACAAAGTGTCTGCCTGCTGTAAACATATTTTAAATAACTTACTTTACCTTACTTAGAAATCCTTTAAACTTTTACGCTCATCTGCAAACAGAAGAGGCTGAACAACACTGTGTCTTTTAGACTTAATTGCTGTTTCCTGAAGCGACCAACTATCACTGTATCAAGTCTTATGGTTGTTGCTGTTGAGGTTGTGCTGATCAACAAAATAAACCTTTCAGCTGTCATATCTGACAGTGACACATCACAACATCCTCTTTATAAGCGGAAGTGCCACAAGCACATCAGAGAGACAACATACTATGCACTCAGCCTTTTCCAAGGAGGGGAAAGAACAACACCTAATTTTTCTCAATAGCTGCACTCAAAGGAGGCATACTCCTTAAAATGGTGTTTTACAAAGCAGCACCACCAGCCAAGAGAGCTACTGGAAAGGGACTGGATTGAATGCAGCCAGCCAGATAGGCACAAAGAGCATGGCAACTAACATAAAAGAGCCTTTCCTCATGGCATTTCAAGACTTCCTAGCAAAACTGAACTAGGCTTGGCAACAGTTAACTGTGTTTCCGTGCTTTCCCTTACAGTGGATACATTGGTAGCTCAGGAGATGCAGTTGAAAAGGATGACAATCTTGAGCAAGTCACAGTCAAGCCTCGTTACATACAAAAGCAGAAAACACCAAACCTCACTCCAAAAGGGACAAAAAGAGAGAGAAGTAATTAATTCTTCTCTTCCTTAAGTGTACAGTCATTCTAGACTGCCAAACTGCAGGATAAAAGACCTAGTGATAACTATTATGACAATAAATCGTATGCTTTGTCTTAATGGAAGAGAGACGTTGTAAAAACACATTGTCCTTACCCTCCCTCCCCCCTGCCTTTTTCAGTCCCTTTCTATTGCACATGTTTACATGCACATTTCAGTCACTGAAGTGTTTATGGATGAACTCAACCTAGAGCATGTCCTACTGATTTAAAGCCCATAGTTACATAGAATGCAATTTATTTCACAGAGAAGAAAAGGGACTGTGATGTGCTTGCTGGGATCATTTCTGAAACCTTGTCACATCTGTTTAAAGAGGTAACATGGCCCAGGGACAAGCAGATCTGCATGCAAATACATTCTTTGGTGTTTGTTTTTTTTTAATTGATGCTTGGAAATCAAAAGGTGGTTTGTATATAAAGCACTCTGCCACTGAGCTATAAGCAGTTGTACCTTAGGAAACTCAGGATCCAAGTGCCCCTTGGTGGAGACAAGTACATTTGGAGAAGTGTCCATATTCCTTATAAATTATTAGTCATTAGTCAGAAATGGAAGTAAACTACCCAACTAATCCCTATTTCCTTGTAGCCTAAATGTCTTGGTTTTTTTGTTTTGTTTTGTTTTGTTTTGTTTTTTTTTTCCCTCCTGAGCTATCTTTAATACTTTCTGACTAACTTCTGCAAGGACAGGTGGCATGCAAAATCACAAAACCTGAAATTCTCAAGGTACATGAGTAGGACGTACACCAAGGCATTCCTTTGTTGTAACAACTGACCACCATGCCAAACCGATGCATGTTCCCATTGATGCATGAGAGAAACCTGCAGGTTAGAATATAACCTTGCAGGTTAGAATATAACCTGAAGTTAGAAAAGATATATTCAACTGAGGTCAAAGAAAAGGTGTGCTGATAATCTACAAATTTCTCATGGACTGGTCAACATTATAGTAAAACGTTAATTATGCTTCATTAATCACTTCACTAATCACACCTTGTAAATAGGGTTAATAACACTGGTCATGTGATACCAAGGGATCAATCTCAGCCTGGAAAAACTTTTCCATTTGAATTGTTATCAGCTAGGCTGTTTTTTCCTGATAGAAATAAAAAAAAAGAAAGCCTTTTGTAAAACACCAACTAGATTATTATTGTCGCTTTGGGGTTTTTTTTCCAGTAATATATTTCATGCTTACCTTTCTTGCATCTCGTATCATCTTTCTAATAGTTTCCTTTATGGTGTAAGGCTGTGCTCGGGGTGGATGAAATAGTAGATCTATATTTGTGCCACCAGAAATTCCAGGCATTAAGTACGGCCAGCCTAAGTCAAGATTTGGAGCTTCCACATCTGATTCAATGGGCCAGTAGGTTCCAGAGGAAGAGGTGTCATCAATGGCATGGTTAGAGGAATAAATTGTGTTTTGGGGAAGTTTGTGAACATTGTTCAAAATATAATCAATTTCCTCATCCGCTAGGAATTCTGAGCATCTCTCTTTGGAAAGAAATTCTTTGTAGGCTTCTAAACCTCCTTCAATTAGAACATCAATAGCTACTCGGTACCATTCCTTGTAATGAGGTTCAATATAGTTGTCTGATCTGCATTCATCGTGTAAGGATGATAGCAAAGATGAAGTTTCCATCTTCACAAATACTTTATATAAAGTATCTTAAACTTCCATTTGTGAGCTGATGAAATGTATCTGTAAACAGAGAAAAGTAAAAAAAACAATCAGAATATTTCTAGAGATCTATGACATGCACAGAGATTTTATTAAAAATATTTTTCTGGCAATGTTGCTCTAAGCTTTTCTAGCACCTTCCAAGAATTTAAGAATACTTTGAAAAGGCTCAGGGATTAATACTGCCAAATGAACACTGAAGATCTAGATAAAGACCTTCTTCTACATAAAGCAAAACTAAGTACATAATTAAGTGATTCGATGAAGTTCTTATATTAAAAGCTACAGCAGAGCTCATAATACACTCAAGATCTATACCAGTAACACCAATACATACCAGATATTTGTTCCAATATGCTAACACAGGTTGTGTTTCAAAACTCCTTTACAACAATTGACAGAGTAGCATTCAGAGAAACACTTTAGAAACCAATTCTATTTCCTACTTTTTGAGGCATTACTCTTTCTCTGCAACACATTCTTTTTCTCTAGCTTCTTTGAAACCACAGTCACTCAGGTCCTTCTCCCTACCTATCTGTTCTCCCATGATGATCTAATCCATCTGTTGCTCCCAAGCAAGACCAGCCTACCTCATTTCAGTGAGTTATGAGGAACTCCAGAAAGATTTCTCCTCCCACATCTGGGATCAAACTCTGAATCAGCAATCTGATGCCTAGTTTCCACCCTACTCATTCCTTCTGCCAAAAGGAGCGGCTTCCTTAATCTTACCTTTTTTTCTTTCTTTTTTTTTTTTCCCCAAAACATTAACAATAATTTGTTTACTCCTAATGATTTATAAATTCATTATCAACTTTTTATTTCATTTAACAAGAGCTGAGAGAGTTGGCTCCTGCTGTGCCAATATGGGATTAAGGTAGAAAGAGGACAAATGGCCAACATATCTTTCTTCATGTTTGTGCAACCCTATAGGACTCCAGCAACTCCACCGTTTGCCTCAAACCTAAACTGCAATGAATTTTTGCACTGGGCAAGTAAGCCACAAAAAAAAAAAAAAAAAAAAAAAAAAAAGAGACAGAAGGAGGGGGAATTTTCATGAGGGTAGCAAGAGTATGGCCATGTAAAAGAGAAAGATGATATGATACATGGTAGCCCTGTTTCATCTTTCAGAGCTAGGGCATGAAACTTAAAAGAAAGCAGAAGAAGACTTCCAAGGAAGGCAGAATAGTTACAAAAAGCATATACAAAGTATATCTGAAAAGTTAACATCAGGTTTCCCTACAAGCGGAATCAATAGTATAGCAGTATGATAGCAAGGAATAGGGGTACCAAGTTGTGATTTCATTCACTGGCATATCAATGTAACAAAGTTCTCTATTCACATCAAGATCTTTCAGATATTTTTGTAAACAGTCCATTTGCTTTCCACTGTCTACTGGGAATAGTTTAAAAATCTTCTTGTAAGGAAACGTAAATTAGCTCCATTAACCTAAAGGAATGAAAATCAAAATCTCCATATACTACTGATACTCCAAAGTCCAATTAAATGTTCTACTAAACCAAGATTTCTGAGGAACTTGGGAAGTCTGAGGTTAAAAAAAAAGACCAAGAAAGAAAAATCCAGATCTGAGGCTGGCATCAGCACGTCATATGAAATAATTCCATTTGAATCCTGTCTCTCAGCCAAGTAGCAGGGTAGATCTTCCCAGATAGGACTGCTTTCGAGCCTGGGGGGAAGGAGTGTTTCTGGCTGCTTCCAGAGTAACTCTTTGTGGTGAACTGGAAAACAGCAAGCGAAAGGGATCCGACGGCTCTCCCGCAGTCGAGAATTACATGTATTCCTGTGACAGGTATTCAGGACTTCACAGGTATTTCACTGCTCTCACAGGCAGAAATAAAATATAAAATAGGAGTGATACCATTTCACTTTGTCCAGATGCAGACACCGTCTGTGGTCTAGGTGATGGAGAACCAAGCATGAAGGACAGACAAGACAGACGAAATCAAAGGCCAAACTCTCACAATATTGTAAAATTCAAACTTTCACATCAGTGTCCTGTGCACGCCAATCATCTGGAATGGGTTTTAAAGTCATTTTAGATGAAGAATGAAAAACTACCAGAAGTTAGCTTTTTTGTAGACTTACTCACCTGAGTTGTTCTGAAGAGTCTGATCAGTAATACAGGTGACTTAACAGAAAATCTAATAGAACCCTCTTGTAGGGCCCTCCAGGACCAGTAACTCTAAACAGTGTAGTTAAACAGTCAGTCTTATGATGACATTTAAGAATAAATCTGTTTTTACAAAGGCAAATGAAAGATATTTCTAAACATTACTTCTGAATGGATATACTTCTAAAATAGGAATGTTGCCATTGATTTCCTATATACAGTTGAGAAAGACATAAGTGTTTATTTCAAAATCTTTTCTAAATCCCTTTTTTCTTCTTCTCACTCTTTCCTCTGGAAGAAATATAAGGGAAGAGGACTATACTTAATATGCAAAGTTGTGTAATATAAAATATTGAATGTTATGAACAAATAAAAGGTAAAAAATAATTGCATGTGTGTGCTGGCTCATGTGTTTTTTGTTTTGTTTGCTTCGTTTGATTTGCTTGTGTAATAGTATAATATATTGTTTGACTTTTCATTGAAAACAATCTATTAATTGTCAGATAGGTCAAATGCAGTAACTTATGCTGAAAGCAGGGTATAAATGTACCACAGTCTTGGAAAGGTGAGACTTCTAGTGCAGTGTCTTCCACACAAGAATAGTTATTTTACAGTGAACATCTTTGATGTTCATCTTTGATTTACAAGTGCTGTTTAAAACAGAAGCTTAAAGCAGTGCTCATTTATTTAAGAAAGTAAATGTAAAATCTGTCAGCACAGAATTAAATCACAGAACAAATGAGACAAATGAAAAAATTCTAGTTCTGGTTTTTGGGATTAAGGGCATCAGCATGTGACACATTCATGAGAAGAAACAAAGGAAAACTCCTAAATTAAAATGATTACTTCAGGTATATTTGACAAAAGCTCTAGATGTCTTGACAAAGGTATTTTCCTCCTTAGAAGGTGAGAGCTATTTTGTAGGAAATGTTCCTATGAAATCAATATAATTTTGAATAGAGAGGCAGAAATTTAGACAAAATTCTAAAATAAACTTTTTGGTTTCTTCTTCAGCCACATATGACTTCTGCATAATCAGCTCAATTCTTCAATGATCCTCCTCAGGTGAACAATTCTATTAGCAAGACTGTGTACAATGAGGCCCATCTCTGGAGGCTTCCAGAGCTTTATCAGACTTCACATACATGACTACAAATTTTACCAGCACCAGGAAAGTTGTTGCTCATTTTCTGACAAATAACCTTGGCTGCTAACACCAGCCCAGCACATCAGCCACCTGGACCTATCAACTACTTGGACACAGGGATCAATTACCCCAAAACGTTTTTGTTAAGTGACATTAATGGGATTAAACTGAATTTATACTCAGATGTTAAAACTGAATCTTTTGCTTAAGAACACAGTTTCTGAATCCTGCACTGATGAGATCATCTCACCCTTCTATTAACAACATTCTTGAACCTTTCCATTATTAGGAACCCAGTAAGAAGAGAGCTTTTTATTTGAAAGAAAAGTAATCATGCCTTTTTGCAAAAAGATAGAGAGAGTATCCCAGCTTTCACAAAAGCAGCAGATGACAAATGCCTACTGAAGAAAATGATGCAACATTCTGCAGTGGCTCCAGGAGCAGAGTCCTCCAGGCTAGAGCTGAAGACAAGCAACTTCCCTGCCTCACTAACATTCTCAGGATTTGAAAAATTTCCTATTCAGCAACTCTGGGGAGCAGTTCTAACCTCAGGCTCGTACAGCTGGTCCTTGCAAGGCCCTGGTCACGGTGCTCTCCTAGGGTTGTCCTTATCTCTTTTCCAAAGGAAATGTGATTGCTGTGAAAGTTTCTGCATAAAGTTTCAACTTTGCCACCTCAGTTAAAGGAAATGTAAACCATGGGAACAGACCTTGTCGCAGGTCTGTCTCTCAGGTATAGTTTCTGGGGCATCCACCTGAGCACCTCTGACCCACAGCTCCTCTGAGGAGCCTCCTCACCGCTTAAGGGCCCGGTGTGGCCAGTCTTTACAGAACAAACAGGCGTTTTACGACAGCTGCCTTCCACCAACCATTGTATTAAGGAACTGTATCAAGAATAAATAATAATTACCTACATTAATCAGTGACGGACAATTATTTAATTATTAATGAAATTACAGCATTTTCCATGGATGCAGAGGGCATCTAATTCAAGTCAGAAACAACACCGTTCTCGCCGCTTGTTTGCTTGCTTTCTTCCTTCTGTTTTTTAAGCCGCTAAGTTATCTTTTCAGGCAAAACGGTGGCCGCCAGCCCTTCGCTGGCAGCGCCACGTGCTCGGTCGGGCACGCCTCAGCATCGCGGGCACCGCACGTGTGTCGCCCCCCGCCGCGGCGGGGCTCCGACGGGCCGCGCCAACGGGAACCCCCCGCCTCGCAGGCCGCCACTGGCTTCCCCCAGGTGCCCGTGTCCCCGGCTCAAACGCCCCGCGGCTCCGCATCGACCCGTCTGTTGTCGGGGCGGGGGGCGGCCGCCTCACCCTCCCGTCCGTAGCGCGGGCCCGGCAGGGGCAGACCCTGCCCCTGCTCGTCCCGGGGGAGGCAGAAAGAGATTCACTTACTGTGCCGACGCCCCGCGATGAGGTCTCACCTCTAGAGTGGCGGGGCGGCTCTTCCCGGCTTGCTGCGATCGCGGCGGCGGCGAGTTAAGGCGGCGCAGGGCTCATCGCAGGTACTTCCCGTCGCTCTCAGGCGCGGTGGGTGTGGAAACCAGTTACAACATGTCAGGACGGTGTCGCACCAAACCCGCCGCCGCCGCGGGAGCGGGGCAAGGACTTGTCTGAACTGGGGAAGCCCGGCCCTCGCGCGGAGTGAAGGGCAGAGCCTTCCCAGGGGTGCGGTGGGGCCCCGCGCCCCATCCCCGCCCTCCCTGCCCGCCGGGCGGGCCGGCAGCCGCGGGCGCCCGCGGTCCCGCGGGGCAGGGGCCGGCCCGGGCCGCGCACATCGGCGGCCCCGCGAGCAGCCCTGGGAGCGGGGTGTGTGTGGGAGATAAAACTCAAAGGAAACGCTGGCTTAAATAAAAAATAAACCCGTCAGCCTCGAGTCACGATTTCCAGGTTAATGCTGGAGAAGCAAGACAGGGCAAGGGAGAGAGACCCGTTTGAGATCTTTCAATGAGGTTATGTGGATGAAGCCCTCTTTCCATAGCTCAGTTACTTCAAAATGCAATTGAGCTCGTGATGTCTTTCATGGTCTGGGGTCAGGGAATCCCACTGGACCTATAGCAGACACTGTCTGTTAACCCCCCTCCCTCCCCAGAGGGGAAGAGAAAGGGAATAAGGGAGAGAGACTTAGCGATTAGAAAAGGAAACTCCAACAGCTTTAATGAAAATAAAAATAATAAAATGGAATATATACAAATATGTACAAAATCAGTATCAAACCCAACCCCCCTGATGGCAATTACATCACCATCACCACTGATGCTGTGGAGCCCGCACCGGGGGAGTCCCAGGCTGGGCCCCGCAGCAGACGGGAGCTGTGTTCAGGAGCTGGATTCTGCTACTGGATTCAGGAAAATACAGATCAGGATCGAAGGCAGAACAGACAGAGTCCTCCTCAGATGCCAGCCATTGAAGAAGCAAGAAGCCAGAAGAGCTGAGCCAAGAGAACTTGACTCTTGTAATCCCTCAGCTTCATACCAAATATGATGTATATGGGATGGAATACCTTGTCGGTCAGTTTAAGGTCACCTGTCCTTGTCCACTTCTTCTGCAGGTGCAGCCTCTGCACCCCCCAATGTGGTACACAAGATCCGGCAGTGGCCTTGGTCTGCACACCAATCCTTGGTAGTAACTCTAACCATGGGGTGTTATCACTGCCAGCAGCAGACACTGTGAAAACAGGCTGCTAACTTCAGACAGTGCAGTTAGTTAAAAGAAATGAGCTAAAGAGTAAAATCGCTGAACAGAATCAATTCTGTTCTCACTCAGATAAGGACAATGTCTCATGTTAGAGAAATGGACCTCAAGGCAGAGTCCACCATCCTGGCTGTTCTGGCCCCCCCCCTGCAGTGCTGGCCAGGCCTTCCTGCAGCCAGCACCATCCTCCTCTAGTGTCAGGAAACCTTTGAGAGCCTCTCCAAAACGCTCTTTAAGACACAGTTATGTTCTTAGGAGGATCATGCAACTGTCAACAGATCAGCAGGTCACACATGTTCATGACTGAAGCACACCAAGGCTTAAGCACACTGTTTCCTTTGTAATTTTAAATTAATGGCAATGGATAGAAAACTTTTTAAAGGCTTTGTCCATATCATACCCTGTGGTGTGTAACTGCAGTCAGTCTGGGCTTTTTCATAAGCCATTTAAGACAATGCAGTCTAACCCTGACAATTATGCTTTATCATCAACAATTCATCCAGTCTGGCTTTAAGCACAAACTTTTTTTCTATGCTTTGCTGCCAATAGTAAGTGCAGAGTATATCCTATTTCTGAAGCTAAGCATGGTTCTACTGTGACTTTTTGATGATGGTTTTCTGAGGAAAAGAAAAAAAAGCTAAAGATATCCAATATCTATAGAACAATATGCCTATATAAATGCATAGGTTGGTGGCCACCAGTCAGTGACATTTTCTGTACATTTAATTCAGGTAATAGCACAAGAAATAGTTGGTATTAATATACTCATGGACTACCCTTTACAGACATAGGATCACTTGGATTAAATTAGACTCCTCACACCTAAAAAGATTTTTCCTGGTTTTGATGAAAAATAAAGAGAGAAACTGCTGTAAAACCAAACTTACTTTTAAAATGTACTTAGTACTTTATAGTTAGCAATTACACAACACTTTTTATCCTATGAAAATATGTGGTCAGGAAGAAGAACATGTTTCTGTGGAAACTTGTCCATAAAGAGGTGGAGGCATGTAAATTTTTGTAAGAGTAGATCTATTTTCTAAAATTATTTTTGAAAGGGTAGGAAGGTGGACAGATGATCACAAAACCACTTTTGACCTTGACTGAATTCATGGGACTTTTATTATATAAAATTTACAAGTACTACTGGGTCTTTCTTTTAGAGAAGTCAGAAATTGTGTACAGGTTTAGCATAAACAAAAACTGTAATGAAACCAGTAACAGATTTCTAAATAAGACAATCTGCATGAAAAAAAAGGTTTTGGGTTTTGGTTTGGTTTTGGGGTTTTTTTGCTACACTCGTATCTGTACCAAAAAAGTTTTTTTCTGTGCTTTTACCATGCCCCACTCAGCAGGAAACTCATCCAATACCAGTATCTTAAGTAACATGCATGCTCACATGCAATACAAATGAAGAATATCACAACAGTAATATCAGTAATAATAAGTCAATATTATTGCTGTTGTTACTAAGGAGAATGATGATGTCTCTGAATAGCCATTAAAGCATGCCAACTTTAATGTGTAAACAGAGCGATGAGAAGAGATACAGGAAATTTAACCAGATCTTTTTAAATACTGAGAAAGTCCTTGCAGTAGAAGATAGAAAAAGGGGGATAGCAAATGCTGTTGGAGATTCTTCCATGCGGTTGGGGGCTATCTTGAGTTTATCAACTGAAAGCCTCCAGTAGCTATACCTGACCAGACATTTCATAAAGACTAGCTTGGGCAACATGTTTTGGAAACCAGGTATCCACAATCAACTGTCAAAATAAAGAACGTTTTTACTCTGAAGGTAGTAAACTTCTGGGTGCTGGATCCACAGGAAGCAGTGGAGGCAGATGGAATGCGCAAGCTCAGTAAGACAGAATGTTAAACAATAATTGTAAAACTGGATTCTAAAAGGATGAAGCGGGGATATGGCCTTCAGCATCCTTCTAGAGCTGTGCAGCTGCACCAATTGGAGGGGAATGGACTGCAGAAACTGGACAGGCTTTTATTTGCCTAAACAAATATTCCTTTTGCCATTGAAAATGTAGCATTGGGCAAGACCAGTTGAAGCATCCTATTGATTTGAATCGTTTTTCCAGAATACAACTGATATTATGAAGTCTCAAAAGTACAAAAAAGTTCTTACTGTAGATACAGCTTGATCATGGGGAAAAAAAGAATCAACTCCCTAAGTTTTATACCATAATCTTGAGAATGTAAGCAGAAAGAACACTGATTGTCTTAAATGATGTGGGTACCCTGATGATGGTGCTAACAGATGATCATCTGTGTGACTTCCATCAGTTTCCAGTTGTCAGATCTGAGACATTTTTTTGTATTGACAGATCATCTTGCCATGTATGGGGCCAGATGAATGCAAGCAGAAGATAAAAGTTTGTTATCACATACACAATGACACCAGTCTGTAAGTTTATGATGGGAATAATTATTAAGGATAAATATTTATATGAATTATACTTATATTCCTACTTCATGCTTACTAAGATTTAATTTAGATTTACGAAAGGGGACATTGATTTGGAAGCAGTGGATGTTTATCCAATTCATGACATCTATGGGTTGAGCTTTATTAGATTTTAAACAGATGAAGAAAGAGTACAGACCTGAAGATTCATTCTATTTACGAATCAAGGCCATCTCACCTAAAGCATAAGCACAGGGACTTCACACACTAATATTAGAACTGAAGGAAATGTAGTGTTACAGATAGGGACATAAAAGGAGCTGCACTGTATTTATACAAAGTTTGATGAGTACAGATATGAGACCCCCTACTTTTCATAAAGTAGCAGAGAGAAAAATGACACAGAAAAGTACAAATTAATGTGGAAAAGAAGGTATTCTACTATCTGTACATGCTTTTTCAAATTAAATAATCATAACCTACCCTATTTGGTATCATATTCTTACATCAGGGATACATTAATTTGGTCATAGTGACATAATGGAAATACTTGACAATGTCCAAACACAAATTAGTTTACTAATTACCCCTACAGCTTCTGTCAAGAAATGTCCAGTAGTTGAAATACAAGGAATTAAAGCAAAGATGTTTTACTGAGAAAGGACTCCTAACCCATATGTGGTGACCTGGATGTATATGCTATATACTATGTGGTAGATTGTTGTCCTTGTTCATGTCCTGTGTCAAAGCCTTATGCAAACTTACTAGAATGACTTCAGGAAGTTGAATTGTGAAGAAAATCTGAGGGTTTCCTTTGAGGAATAAATGCCAAGAGATTAATAAAATTATGCAAAACATCTTATTTTTGAGACACGAGTAAATAAATACAAATTTTATTTATTTTCTGCCCCCAATATATATGTAGCTGAGAGATAGGGTAAAAGAGTAGGGTGAGAGAGATGATCAAAGGTGAAGAACAGCTGCCAGCTAAGGAAAAAACACTTAGACTGGGACTCTTCAGGTTGCACGTGAAGTTGGTGATCGAGCCTTCCTGATGTGGTTCATCACATAACATGTAGCACCACTATAAACTAGGGCTGAACGCAGAGAAGGAAGCTCCTCTGAGCTCTGCTGTAATATGAAGACAACACTGGCTGAGGCAGCTCTGAAACAAGAAGTTCCAAACTAATGGAAGATAACAAAGTGTTCTCCATCCTTATGCTTCCCTTCTTTTCTTCTTTGCCACATGTCTACATGCACTGCTAGTCTTTGAAGGGCAGATACACAGCTACATAGACCTTTGCTCTGAATTCATACAGCCATTCACATATTCCTTCAGAGCACACTAGAACCACTGTATAAAAAAGGAGGAGTACATTTTCCTTGCTTCAGATTAACTTCTTTCTCTATGGGTTAGAGAGGTAGCTCACCTTGATATTCTTACAACCTCCTAGATGTTTTCGTGTGCCCTTACACATGGTTCCACCCCTGCCTCTGGAGAAGGATGTCTGTCTGCACAGCAGGCAGCCCAGTTTCTCTGTCTTTTTCATGGCTTGTCAAGTTTTTCAGTTGCAGTGTTAGGTATCTTCTTCAAGCTTATCTAAACTTTCATATTTTTTAGGTCTTCTCAGATTTTATGTGTCCTTGTGATTCAGACTTAGAAACCTTTTTGCCCAGGAAGTATTCATGTGATTGTTGTAACTTCCAAAATACAGAATTCAGACTGACTCTTGTACTTTTTTTTTTTTTCCCTCACTTGCCCTTAAATTAATATTCACCCATGCCTGATTTTGGAAGTAGTACTCACTCTACTGTTACTACTATGAACATGCAGTAATAAAAGATTGACCAGAAAATAAGGTAAAATAATAAATACATTAATTTTCCCAGTTGGTTGGAAACCTCCCCTATATCTTGCTCCCTACCTGATTGCTTTCCCAGGAAACTAAACTTTCTGAAGTATTTTACTTACCAGGCTTAACCTGTCCTTCAGATCACATCTTCCCAAGGGCTGCTGCGCTGCTGGAGCTTGAATGACAAAATCTTAACTGCATATTTTGTCATCCAGACTCAGGGCTTAAGGCTTTAGTGATAAGGGATGAATATGCTTGTCTTCTGAAGCCAGACATACTTTGAGGTAATGCAGAGATCAGTAACGAAAATTTGATATTAATATAGTAGGAGAGAATTTTGTATAATCAATGCTTTTAATATTATAGAAACTATTATATACAAGTTTGCATTGTGTATAAGAGAGATTCAATTTATTAAAAGCTCATTTTAGACCAAATATACACCAGTTTGACCAAGATTTTGAGTACATCAGTTTACTATTGATACATTACTAATGGAGAATATCTCTTGTGTTTAAGTATAGATTTCATGAGTCTTCATCTCCCCATAGAAAAGGGAAATAATTCCCTTATGGAACGACAAGCTGCCTGCTGTTGTTTAACCTTATGTTTTTTTAAATGAACTGCAGACTCACATCCTGCGTTAGACCATGGCCAGGGACGCAAACAAGTGTCCTGGGTTCATGTAGATGCTCACTACACAGCTGTAAAGATCTTCTAATCAAAGGAGACTTTATAGCTCCTGTGTTGCTTCTGACTGAGAAGAAAGGTTAGCCCTGTAAATAAATCCATAGAAAGGGAAGAATGAAATAGGGCTAGAGGAAACAAATTGTTGCTCAATTTGCATATGGTTTCTTTTCAAAGCTCTAACCATTTAACAGGTCAATGTTGGCACTTAGAAGGACCCACTTTCAGCCTAGTATTCACCTCTCTGCTTGGAGGTGAGGTTGGCAAAAGGATAAAAGGTCTTTTTCTCCTTCCAGTCCCTGAGTGCCTGAAGATAGTTTTCCTCCCACCGCTGTTTATGGTGGATGCTTGGAGCCTTCAGTGTTACCCTAGTGTTTACTTGGGTGCTTGTGGTCCTAACGAGCTTTGTAAACACAAGCCCATCTTTCTTGTAACCTATTCCTAATGCTAAAATTCAGAAAGGTTTAACGGTTTCACAATGCCTTTGGGAGGTCTCTGGCCATCAGTAGTAATACCAGCAGAAGCAGAAGGGAAAAAGAAATCAGGGAATAGATCAAACTATACCAAATAATAAAATAATATAAAAGTCTCAGCAGAATAGAAAGTTATATTAATGTTCCAAAGTATCAATAGCATTAGAAGTATGAATGGAGCTTCTAAGAAATGGCAGATTTATTCTTTTCATAAACTGTCAATGAAGTTATAACCGCAGAATTGCAAGATGTAAACAAATTCAGAAAACATTCCATCCTCAAAGATAAGAATTTGTTAACTGTCCACAGACCTGTCCAGAAAACTCAAATGGCCTATGACTGGGGATCATTTATTGCCTGAATGATACAAAGCAGATGCTGGAGTTCACACATGAGCTTAGCAAATGCTTTCCCATGCATTTGATTCCTTACAACCAGTGTGAAGTTGTTAACTTATAATTAACAAAATATTTATCAAGCTGTCCTCGGAAGTAGTGTCACTGTGACCATAGTAAGTAAGGATATATAATATGCAGCGTTTTGAGTAGACATAATGTCTTTGATCAAATCAGCTAGTACTGTTGTGAAAAGTAGGCAAGCTTATGGAAGCTCAAATTTCTCCAGGTCTGAAACAGATGCAGCAAACTTCAAATCCAAGTACCCATTGTGAACAGTTGCTCTGAGGTGAATTAGAGATGTTTCAAGTACAGAGAGAAAGAACATGCAAATACAGGAGTAGCAATACTGCATCTATCTAATTCAACATCATGTCTCACAGTGAGTGGTTAGAATAAAAAAATAGGGCAAGTTTGTAGCCTCTCATCTTCATCTGACAGCTCTTTCAGAGGCACACCCAAGTTGGGGATGACAGGTCAGGTATGCTGAAAACCCAAACATAACTGAAATCCCAAGGAGAGAAAAGAGAGTCCCTTGTTTGAATTTCAGTTTTTAAAAACCTTTGCTGTGAGGTTGTGGGAGGAAGGAGGTACACTGTGATGGCAGTGGTCTCCATGACAATGAGACAATAAGACACAACAATGTGAGTTGCAGCAAGGGAA
>JANIJG010012736.1:2223-39845 GCA_024611175.1 Megaceryle torquata | reverse complement strand
AAATTCTAATTGCACACCGGAAAAAAATTCCTCTCTATGAGGGTGGTTAAGCACTGGGATGTGCTTCCCGGACAGCCTGTGGGACCTGCCTCTATGGTGATTTTCAAAACATCACTGGACCTCAGCCATCCTCTTCTGAATTTTCAGTTAGACCAGCTTGAAGCAAGAGGTTGGACTATATGGCTTCCAAAAACCCTTTCCAATTTAATTTTTTCATCACACTGATTCTATACTTTCTCTCTTTCCTGTAACAGCTGTAATTCTGACAGTTTACTCCATCCCTAGAACTGTTAAGTTCTCACCAGAGTTTAGCTAAAAGGCAATTTTCCTTTATGCTGTTCACTCTGTTGTGTGTTAGATTACAGTCTTTAACTGGAATTACCTGGTTGAGAAAAAAAATTTGGTTTTACAAGCTTAAGGGTTTTATATTATAAGCATGTAAAAGCACTGTAGCAGTTACCTCTAGAAAACTGAGGGGTTTGCCAGTTTGTAAGAGAAATAACCGAGAAATGGTGAGAAGTAACATCTTGAGATTATAAAACTGTTATTATCTGATTGTGTCTACTAATATTTTCAGCAACAGAATGGCTAATTTATCTGATAGATAAATTAGTTTTGGAGTTAAAACATCAAAAGTAATGGAACCATTCACTCCCAAGACTAGAGTCTTCAATTAACTCTACTGATGTCCTTAAGATCTGTCCTGAAATTCTGAAGCCCACAAGTATGTACTATGTTTAAATACCAGTTTAGATCTGAAACTGTTATACCATGGTGCTATGGGGATTTCTTGTATATGGACTACGCACCATTATCACTTAGTAAACTGCAAGTCAAGCAAAACAAATACTGTGATATTTTACTGGATATTTTTAGGCCATCTCATGTCAGAGAGAAATTTTATGTCAAACAGCTGCAAACAAACAAGCTAAGTTTCTTTATCAATAATGTTGATATGGCTGCAGGAGATTGTGTTGTGCACCAAACCTTGAAATAATTCAATACTTTGAGTCCTCTTTGATGGTTAATCTGAAATAGTCAAGTTCCTGAACAGTATCTTGGGCAAAACATACTAATAAATTCAAACTTTTGTGGATTCTTTCTATTCCCTTCAGCTATCTGAAATGGAAAATTGTCAACCTGTGCAATAAAGGCCTAAAAGTGGATTTGAGCTATCATCTTACATTTACCAATTATGAGACATCATTTGCTGGCAATTTGTTTTTGATCAAACAAGTACATCAATATTTAAGTGGCAATTCTAATCTGACTTGTACTTCATTAGTAAATGTATAAGGGTAATACTACTCAGGACTAAAAGGTGCATAGACTAAGGAGTAATTCTGTAAAAATGATTTGGTTATGAACATGGAAATTGGCAGCTGCCTTTGCCAAGAATTAAACATGTTTTAAAATGAAATAGTTTATAAAGAAAAAAAAAAATGTTTTGAAGTTACAAAATACCTGAAATTCAGTCATGGTGAACTATAAACATATGGCAAGCTAGAATAAAGCAGACCATCATAAAAATGTAAGGCAGCATAAAAACATTCTCCAAATGAAATTAATGCTATCCTTTCATTTTTATCAAAGCCTAAGCAACTTCTGAATGAAGTAGCCAAAATCATTTAAACCCTAACAAGGGACTTTGATGACTAACACAAGACCTCAGGCACCTCTGTTGAAAATTGCTCATCAAATAAGGCCTGCTCAACTGTTACTTAAATTGCCTCCACAGGGTCTTACTTTTCCATTTTAAAGCTCCAGGGTGCCTGTCATTCTGTACCTGTGTATACACAGATCTTGGCCCCTCTGGGCACCTTCACACCTAACTCATAAGCCTGATCATCATCCAGAAGCTTTGAATTCTTCCTCTTGCATCCCACGTGATGCTCAGATCAAAAGATTTTTAGGTACTTAGATCCTCTGTTGGCTCTAGTCCTCTCAGCTATATTTCAGTTTTCATTTACTACAGTTTGCACTGAAATAAAAGAAAATGGTCCTATTTTAATTTCCTTCAATTAACTTTAGTTTAGGCCCTTAATAAACAGTGCAGATCCCGGTGGAGACATGAGCAGAGCTCATCAGAAAAGAGTGATGTATAGATTGCAGTGAGTAAGGAAGGCTTCCGGTGACCTCAGAAATGTGCATTGCTCATGACCTTCTACGTCATAAACCAGCATGCAACACATCCACACCTACAGGAAGAAAAACAAGTACAAGGTTATGTCCAGTTGTAATTATGCATATATAGTAGTGGGAAGCAACAAAGAAGTAGTAGAATTGGAATACAAGTAAACAGCAACACTTAGATTTTGATCAGCAGCCTCCAAATTGGCAGTAACATCAGGCATTTGATTGCTATTTTATTCATAGCAGAAATAGGTTTTTTTGTGAAGGGGGTTCATATTGAATCATGGTCTGAATTTGGGAAACTACTGCCTGTGTCAAAAGTAACAGAGAGACAAAATGATGAGTAAGAAATATCAGTACAAGTAATTGCAGATGCGATAAGAACAAATGTGTTCCTTGAGGGCTATTTTATCGGCAAATGACTTAATAGCCTCCTGTGTAATCTCCCTTATCCCCTTACATGAATGTGCACATACATACCATTGTAACACACCTTCCTAGCAAGGTAGACAGTAGCACTGTCAGAATTTTGTTCTTTCCCTTGCCATCATTCAGTTTCCCCATAAAGTCTGGTACTCCTGAAAACTCCTACATTTCCATTTCCTTTCCCCTATGGGTTTATCCATTGTTGTTGTAAGACATTCCTCCATAGCCTAATAAAATATGAATATGCACATAGCACTGAGGCTCTGTACCTTGTCTATAAGTTTTAATTTTATTTCATTTCAGATTGGGCATTGCAGAAATACACATACAACAAACATCAATGATATTTATAGTAAGTGCTTGAGTGACTATGTGTTTGACTAAATTATTCTGACTCCATTGCCAGATAGAAAATAGCACAGCAGATATTTACATGTTGTCAACTGGCACATAAGGAGTCACACTATGCCTGGGAGAAACCTTGAGAGATTTCTGAAAATGCCTGGCTGTAAGGGTGATCTTGGCCTTTGAGCCTGGAAACATGAAGATAGGGAGAAAGGAGATTTATACAAGTTTTAATTTTTTGTAGTGTAAAATTAAAGTTTTAATTCATTGTTATAATTCATAGCAGGTACTGGAACCTATTTTGTTAGCAAATACATTCTGGACATGCAGTAACCAGAATGCTGAGAAATGCATAGCAGCAACTGGCAACTTTGAGGAGAGCTGTCACACTGGAACTAAGCAGATTATTCCAATGAATTACTGGAATCATAGGAAATGGAAATACAGTTGAAAATAGAAATAATCCATACAGACCTTAAAATATTCAGATCAGCAAATTCAACACAAAAAATGAGGCACATAGCACATGCATTGAAATGGAAAAAAAAGGGAAAACATATGGTAGTGATTTTTTTTTTTCATAAGACAATCTGATTAATTTATTCATAGAACTAAATTAATGCATTTCTCCAGAATATGCTGGTCATGACACTTGGAATATAGTTCTTCAAATTAACATTTATTATTAAGAGGAGAAAGAAAGATTGTAATGCAGGAAAGAATAGTGAATTAAGGTCAATTTACACTGGGCAGCTTTATATGTCAGATATTGTACCCTGATTGTAATGGAACTTCTGTGTTATTAAATGATACTTAATGCTAGTAAACATATTTAGAACTGCAAGAATATATGCTACAGTCTGCACTGCAAACTCTTAAATACAGTGGAAACCATATTGCAAGCAATACACATCTTACTTCTTATCCTTCACTGTTTTACCCACTACCCCACCAGGTTTTGGCTAAGCCTTGCTGGTGTATATGAAAGAGCATATACAGATCATTCTGTTCCTTCTCCCTCACATGGAAAGTAGTTTACATTTTATACTGCTTGGTTTTGTAGGATTTTTCCCAAGAACAGTTGGGGCATTTAAAAAACAAACAAACAAAGCAAGCAGACAAAACCCCGTTTTGGTTTTTTTAGAAAATTTAAGACTGAAGAGACATGCTTTGCATCTGAAATGTGAGTAGCTAAACATGTAACGATTATTATTTTCTGTCCAAAATAAATTTACACTTCTTGCAATGACCTACAAAAAATTCTTTCTCATAGAGACTCGCTTTACCCTTTGGCAGAAAGTTGGACTGTTGTGCACATAAATTAATGAGTGTTGTTTTGAACAGCAAATCTAATTTCCAATTTTTTTATATGAGCTGGATCTTTTTTTGAATGAAAGGTGTTATTTTAATAAAATGTCAGAAGTCTATTTTTTCATTCATTTAATTGATTCCACTTACTTCATGCATTATGTAATTTAATGAACTGCTAAACTTCCTGATAAGATTTCAGTAACAATAATGAAAACAGTAAATTATTTTATCATAATATAAAAAAAAACTTAGGAAGGAAGCAGAAATACATGATAAAGATTAAAAGGACAATCAAAATAATTTTAATGACACAGTGTATGAAAACCAGAGCTGTTAAACTTTTAAACTGCATAACTAGTTTATGCAATAAAAGCTTTCTCTAATTAAAATAGAGTTGCCTACAAGGACAATCCATACAAAAGCTGGAGAAAAATGCAAAATCAGGTGCTTAAAATGTAAGAAATGTAAAAATAAAGGCCCCTGTGCAAATTTTATTCTACCTTTTTTATATACACACATCAATCAGCTTTTAATTACATGTTCTTTAGGTATTGTTTTTTTCCCTCTTTGGAAAATCTTGCTATATTCAGGTGAGGGGCAGTTACTCCATAGTTCTTCTTCCTTCAATATTTGATAACAGATCTTACTTAACATCCAAGAGGCAGATGCTGCATCAAATGTAGATTTGTCTAATATGTTCATGGCATGTCAGTGCTTCATAAAATTATCCATCTATGGTTCCCTACAAAATTAAGTGCCACTATTATACTAATTTACTAACTGAGAAATTGAGACACATGAAGATGAAAGTCAGAATTATCAAAACATCTAATTCTGGATGACCAACACGAGATCTCATGCTTCATTTTCAAAGCACATAATACTTTTATCAGACTTTTTTTTATCTTTCAAGCACAGGTTTAATCAACTTGAAGTTTATTGACTTTAAGAACAGTCTTGTAGCTGTGTCCCAGCCTGGAGAGAATGAGATTGGATGTTTAGAAAATGAGTTTATAGCTCTGTATCTGAGAGATGAGGTACACCAAGTGTCACAAATGTGCCTTACTAGAAGAGAATAATAGTGCTTCAGTTCTGTTCTAGGCTTTGGAAGGGAGTGTGCTCTCATAGTTTTGGCCACACATTTGTTTGTATGGAGTGGATTATAGAGATGCTAAGTGAGTGCCACTTGAGATGAAATGTCCACATGATGCTATACATATTAGGAAATACAAACACATCCTGTGCTATCAGATAAGTGGTATCCTTATACCATCACGGTGACACACCTCTAGTAACAAGCTCCAATTTTCAGATGGATAAATTAACTCACACAGAGTAACTTAATGGCAATAGTTTGTTTTGGAGCCAGCTCACTTGTCTCAGGTAACAGGGTAGGTTGCCTGTAGAAATATCTGCATCTGCTTTCCCTAATCATAACTGATGGCATTCTGATTCTCCTGTTTTGTCCCAGCAGTGTGTCTGTAGTCCCGCTTCACAGTTTTCCATAGTCCCAGAACTCATGCCACTCTCTACCATTACAGATGATCAGAATCCTGTCAAGTTTATCTTCTCTCAGGCTGCCTTATTCTGTTTCCAGTCCCAGTTTTCTACTAATGCTCACTGGCTTCTTGCTCCAGGCATGTGACACAAGCAAGTGCCTCTGTGCTCCCTCTACCTTCTCCCTCTACCTTCTCCCTCTTCCATCCCTTCCTGTCCATTCCTTCTGAAAGAAGTCTCTGAAAGAGCCCACACCTTTCTACTCACAACTATTTCCACTTGACCTCCTAGCTGGCCAGCTGGCATGTGAGTTTGGTTTCAACTGTAGCCTCATCAAAGCTCCTGCATTGTGGTGAAGCACAGGGAGGCATCTTTCTCCACTGGGCAGTGCAAGAACAGAGATGGGAAAGTAAAAAATTATGAACAAGAGACGTATCTATGGTAAGAGATTCTAGCCAACCGGTTAACGCTTAACAAAGGTGGAAGCAACTGAAATTAGGGTCTTTCCAGAGCAGATGCCTGTCAGCAATGTCTATACCCAGAGCTGTTTATGAGGCCTCGGTGGAAGACTTCAGAATCACACAAGTGTTTGAACAACTGACTCAACCATGGTGTCCCATACTTAAGTCTTTTGATTTTAGTGTTGAAGGTATCATCAGTGAGAGCAGAACCTGTGCATAGGATAGATAACAGAGCTCCCCAGTCAGTCTGCAAACTAATCCTGAGACAATCTTTGAAAATTCTGTTTTCCATTAATCAAAGCCAAGGTCTCTTATTTTCTTATGAATAACTCTCTAGAGTAATTTCCTTAAAACTTTTTTTTTTTTTTTTTTGGTGGATATGCATCCCATGTAATGCTCCTTACATATGTCCTATGTAATGTTCCACCTGGTGCAACAACCGCAGCTTCTTTCTCAAGGCCCCATGCTTCAAGTTTTTCTACCATACTGCATGCTGTATGCATACAGCACTCATACAGCATACAACATGCTGTGCATGCTGCCAGGACAAGATCAACATGTGCTTTTGATTGGCCATCCAGTTTGCTCAGGCAGGGAAACAGAGCACATGGGAGGCTTTTGCTCAGGAAGAGCATTAATCTGGGTTCCTTTTCCATCCCAGAAGTCAGTTTTAATGAAATCCACAACAATTTAATAAGGTGTTACCTGCATATTTGTGTGCATTTGGCCAATAGTACTGTAGAGGTGGAGATGGGAGAAGGACACCAGATGGACTAACAGACAGAAAAATCATGGACAGACCAGTCCTTAAGTAAAATAGGCTCAAAAGATACTTTGGCTTAAAACTGGACTAAAACTAAAGGAAATAAACAAGAGCTTTTAATTACATTATTATGACTAAGTTACCACCCTTTGAGGAAATAATGCCCAAAGTCTAGGATTTGTGGAAGATACTTACTGTCACCTATATTTACTGTAGTAAAGTGTAGTCATACTAAGGAGTGGGAAATTTGCTAATGAAAGGGGAAAAAAAACAAGAAGATGTCTCAATCCTTGAAGCAGTATATCAGGAAATTCCTGCTAAGGAAATAGGTAGGTAAATGGAGAATCCTTACTGAATAAATTAGTATGGAGCTTAAGAACAATGCCTACATTCTAATGCTTTTGTAGCCTTTAATGGAAACCAAAGTAACTGATCTGAAGAAGATGATCTGTTGATAACTTCTGTCCCAACTTGCATGCAGTCTAAACTTAATTTAAGACAGACATCCTTAATTATGTTAGCACCTGAACAATCTCAATTATTTTGAAATGTGAACACTTTACTGCTATGAAAGACACTCATAACTTTTATGATTTGCCTGGAAGCAATCTTCTGGTTTATGGATTTATTCACAGAAAAGATGCTGGTCCAAGTGATAGCAACATATTCTTGTAACTGAAAACAAGGAAAAGCTTTTTCTTTCTTGAATGAAGGAATGAATGCAGTATTTTCTGTCAGTTATAAGCTTCATTATTTCCTCTCAAGAGAAGGATTTTCTATATAAACTCTTGTATTTTCTTAATATGGTGCTTTAAAAAACCTTTTTTTCCATCTTCAAGTGTTACCAGTTTTTCCTTCCTTTACTTTTTCTTAAAGTTCTGTACTTTCCTTCATTAGTAGCCATATGAAATACATCTGCCATTCTTGTGTCTTACTGTTCTATACATTTTATGTACATCTTTAAAGCTCTTTTAAGAACATGCATTTTTTATCTTTCTCATTTTTATTTCACTTACATACATAAAGCATGTCTACCTTAACATAAACTTCAAACATAAACTTTTCCTATAATTTTTTGTTCTTTCTAGCCTTAAAACACAACATTATAATCGTCCTTTCATTTGTTCCTTTTCCAAAATATCACTGACTACATGGTCCTGTTGGCAACTGTCTAGGACAGGGGATATACCATTTCAGGAAAAGTAGTGGGAAGGTCTTTGTTGCCTGTTTTCAAGGATTGCTCTTCTCTGAACCCATCACTACATCATTTTTTGGAGTATAGCTTGTTTTTCCTTGTTCAAAAAGCTGTCACAATTGCATGATGTTTGAGAAAGATTAAACCAAGCTCTTCTTTACCTCTTTCCATATTAAAACTAAATATCCATGCTTCTAAATTGTATTAATAATAGAGTAACTCCAGTATGCCCTAAAGTTAACTGCTGTGTTTTTTTGACCTAATATAGGCTATGCAAGGTTTGATCCTGTCCCCAGGAACCTGTGCTTCCGCATGCAGATGTGCACGAGGGAAGGGAGGACAATCCATAAGGAAGCTAGGAGTGGCACTTTCTTACCCACAAAGACTCTGTGGTATTCTTCCTTTTGTATATTTCTAAATAATGCATCACTAAGCCTGTGTGATGGTATGCAATGAGACTATAGTGCACTCTGTAGAGTCTTATAGGATTGCTCTTATCATTGCTATTATTCAACATGGAGGTAACCCCACTCTAAGGACTGATAAGAAACAGTGATATTATTAGTGTGCCCATGCTCATATCCGAGTTGTTGCACAATAGGGAGGTGGGGTTTTTTCTCTGTCACTGTAAGGATTTGTCCAAGCTTGGTCCTAGCTCCAGTTCAGTGTCCAGTGAAGGAAGGGTTAATAAGAGGAAACCTACTGCATACTACAGAGTTATTTCTTTGATCTTGTTTAAAATACCTGAAGGATTTTGTGTGTTTACTGACTGCTCCCTCTTTTATGACCATCAAAGCTATCTTAATCTTTTGTCAGGGTCAGAAATGTTAATTGTGCCCAGGATGTTGGCTGATATGACATGCTGGAACTTGGAGTTAATTTCTGGAATAACGTGTTGTTGGAATTTAGTATTGTTCTGTTTATAACCATTTTGCCCAAGAATGGTAATTTGTACACAAGGCAGAGTTTGGAAAAATATTTAGAACCTCTAGAGCCACCTCTGTGCTATGGATTTTTCTCAACCTTGGACATCTGGGCTGATTATCACAATCCAAGCCTTTTGACAGGGCTTTAGTAAAATGATAACGATCTAATTTGCATGTGAATGATTCTCTCTCTATGACAGCTACTTTAAATTCCTGCACTTGGGTCTGGTCTCTGAGATATACTATGTCACAAGTTTACATAATTAAAATAAGCCTGTACAGATCTATAGATGTACAATTCCAATGCATTCTTAATGTGATGACAGAAAGCTTATTTTATCTCCAGCTGCTGAACACAGGCTTGTAAAAGCATTTTATGTTGCCGACAGGTTGTGTTGTTCAGTGCTGGTGTTCCAGCTTTCTGCCTGGCTGCTTCAAATAACAATTCATTAGTAGCAACTGATGATCCAACAAGTAAACAACTCTGAGCCTGTATGCAAGTGTCAGCAGATAATAGGTGGTACTTTATTCAGTCACTAGAGTTTTGCCCATTATCTGTGTAGATTTTTTCCTATTGTCAAATTAAGTCTTGGGGAATTCAAGAGTTTTGGAAACTGCTTGAAATTCTTAGTGCACATAAAAAAAGAGAGTGATCCTTTATCTCTCTTCAGGCAGGTATTTTGATTTACACCAGAACAGGTAAAATCTAAAATAGAACTGCAATTAAAAGGAACTTCAAATATCATAAAAATGTTTTACATTTATTCAAAGATCTGTTTGTGATGATTTTGCAGTGTTGAAATGCTGATTGGTTGCTATTTTGAAAATACAGAATTTTGAAATCTATCCATTGCTATGACCTTTTTGCAGTTCTTATAAGGCACAAGGAAGGACAGACAGTATCACCTGCCCAAGCAAGATGAACACTCTCATTAACTTCAAATGAAGTCAACACAAATAAGGGCTGTTCTAAGTGTAGAAATTTGTGAAACTTTGTTCTAATTGAGTAAGATGGCATAGCAATGAACTGACATTAGTATGTGATAAATAGATCAAATGCTGTGTGGAATTTAATGCAGATACTCACTATATGTTATCGTCCATCTTCCTGTAGCTGGCATCAAGCTGAAATTAAATACATTAATCTGACCAAATCAGCGCATCATGTCTTGTGGCTGCCTGCCCATTTATCCTCTTCAGTGTGATTGTGTACCCCTGTGTGACCCAGGACGAGTCTGTCTTGTTCAGGGATGTGGTAACGCACGTCTGGAATTACGAATGGTGAAATCACAGCCTCACTTGTTCCCCAGGTTGTGCTCTCTTGTGTAAATACTGAGTAGGCTTAAATTCTCCTTTTGTCCAGTATTGCAAACTAAGAAACAAAGCTTAATTTAAACTGGAAGAAACATCTCCAAAGTAGCAGCATGTCTAAGCTCAAGGATATTAATCAAAGCTTAAAGTACTTGAAGGGCAAATTGCACAAAGGCTGTTGGTGCTTGTAGGAGTTTAGAACCATTTTTGTAAGTGGTGATAAAAATTGCTGCTTGCTGTCAGTCTATACAATATAAGAACTGGTTTAGATATCATAGATAATGAGATTTATATATCTACAAATGCCAACAGGTGACCTATCCAATGGCAGTGTGAGGCTAAAAGACATGTTTCAGTTTTAGATTGGCAGTAATTTATATGGCTTTCATTGCTTTCATTAGGTTAAAGTAGTGTTTGAGTGTTGCTAATCCATTAAAAAAAATAAGTTTATTCTGCAAGTGAAATTTGTATGAAGTAAAGAACAGGGAAAGAATACTTCTGGCAGATGGAGTGTTTCCCAGTTTACACTTCTGTTTCACAGAATTATGTAAAGTTGGCACAGGCAACTGTTGGCAGAGCTTTTTTCTGAAATCAGAAAACCACCAGCTGCCATTTTCCTTGGCCTCTGAAATGACCATTCATGCTTTCTAAGTTGTATGCTTTTAGTAGTGTGAAATAAGTAGAAGAAAAATCTCTGTTAAGTATTTTTTTGAGAAATAAGATAATTACTATTCACCCATAATTTTTAATATTAAGGGTCAAGGAGGAGATTCCATGCTTGTCAAAGTCACAGAGATACATGGCTGCATGTAATAAGGTTTCTATAAACCATGATGGCAAAAGACTGGCTACATGATTATTCAGAATTGTGTAATTTAATCCACTGAATTATGTAATTTAATCCACTGATTAAACTAAGGTAGTAACTAACTTGGAATACTAGCTAAGTTCTATTAAGAACTACCAGTCTGGGCATCAATGTCAGATCAATTCCATTGTAATTAGGGAATCCTATCATATAAATTATTGTTTTGGCTTGTTTCCCAATAAGTAGGGATTTGGAATTTCAGTCTAACACCTATGAAATGGCCATGAAGCTTAACTGCTGTTTATGAGGCTGCAGTCTCAGAAGTGCCTGTCACTGTTGCACTGAGAA
The DNA here is from genome assembly GCA_024611175.1 of Megaceryle torquata. Classification (NCBI taxonomy): domain Eukaryota; kingdom Metazoa; phylum Chordata; class Aves; order Coraciiformes; family Cerylidae; genus Megaceryle; species Megaceryle torquata. The sequence goes on along the minus strand of JANIJG010012736.1, from coordinate 28,321 downwards.
CATCACTGGTTACTTCACCAAGCTCATGGGCATGTTAGTTCCTGAATCATTTTTACTTCCTCTAAAGGTAGACCCAAACTGCTCTCTCTGAAGGCAGGCTGCAGGCTCAAAGGACACATCTAATCTAGTTTTAAATGAATTAAGTGGGTTTTGACACTCAGGTGATAGCAGTGTAGTGCAGCATCATGAAGCAGTGTGTGTTGGTTTACTTCTAAACTATTTATTTGGCTATTCTGGTGGATTTTGCAGCTTCACTCGGGTATATTGGGACCACCTGCAGTCACAGCAAAACCAGCAGTGTTAATATATCCCTAACTTGAAGTTCTTTCTTGCAGCCACTAATGTCATGTAGACAATGGGATAAAAATAATTCAAATACAAACAAGAGGTTTAACTCAGATAATATTGCCAAAAATAGTAATAATAAAAAAATATTCATAGAGAGAAAAGTTTTGATTTCATCAGTTTAGCTTGTGGGCAACACTGCTAAAAGACCCTCTTGGGAGTTGATACAAAATGGAGATTGCTGATGGCAGACAGAAGACTCAGTCAGTATTTCCAATAAAAATTATCGGAAAGGAAACTTTTGGGGTCATGTGTCTTTAAAACTGAAAAATTAGGATATCTGGATAAACTTTACACATTACCTTTTAGTGAGTAGATAATTTCAGTTAAAAATGTCCATCAACTAACTAAGCACTAACAATTTCATAGTTGTTATCAAAGGCTTCCAGAACACACTATACTTTTAATGAGACATTGTAGAAGTTATTGTGATCAGGAAAAGCAATTTGACTTAAATACATTAGGATTTTAGAGCAGCCATATAGTAAAATATAGACAGTAGTAACAATTTAAAATGCCTTCACTGATGCTTTGAATATGTCACTGCTTGCAGAAACAGGGAGTTCTGCTTTGTCTTAAAATGTACAAAAATTTTGGAGGAAAGCTAAATACACTGATATTAGATTTAACCTGACAATTTCCATGCTGAAATTATCATCTGCTGACTTAGTTATAATGTAAAGTGGTTTAATTGTTTTTCAAACAGTAAATTGTCAGGTAGATATAGCTACATTTATAACAATTGCTCTGGGTTTGAAATAGACGCATGAGTTTCTTATATGTTTTCAAAATGGAACACAGGTTAAATAGAAATTGCATATACTAAGTGAATGTACGTTATCCATCAAGTTATCTTTTATTTTAAATTGTCTGTATTTACAATTTCTCCCCCATCAATTGTATTATGCAGGCCTGCTTAATATACCTATAACTGCCCTTAAAAAGTAAAAGCCATAAAAAGGTGCTTTCTTCAGCAAAGTTCAACTGAAAATAAACTTGAGAATTGCAGAACTCTACAGTAATTAAAAAAAAACCCAAACAACTACATACAAATAGACCTAGCCTCTGTCATACCAATAAGTCATATTGAATTTTTGATTTATAAACAAAGGCATGAAGAAAGTAAAAATTACTGAATTCTAACAGTAGGTGACCTCTATTGAAACTGTGGATCTCATGATGCCGAGACAGAAGAGTATTTTAACAGCATTTAAAAGTGAATATTGTTTCCCTGTTGACTATATAATTTTGTTTTTTAGACTTTTCTGCAGCTTTTAATCCATACGCTAATTCAGATACTAACCCAGCAACATGATGTTATTTGAGCAAGATGATGCAATATTAGTGAGATCTTCTGACAGAGAACAGAGAAGCAAAGGGTGATATACAGACAAAACACTGGTTAAAGAAACCTATAAACTTCCTTCCTTGAGCATTTACATGAAACCTGTTGGACATACAGGATAACAGTGCAGGCTGCATTGGCAATGGTTTTCAGATGTATTTGTCATTTTTAGTGGTATAACCATTACTACTAACATGATACCACAAAGCCTTTAAGAAATTATTTCCTCAATGAGGAGCAGCTGCCTGAATCTTAAATTGTCCAGACTCATTTTTTAACTTCTATTAAGGAATTTTTTAGGGATGTTATGATAGAAGCAGTCCTTTCCAACCTTTTAGAACCAAGCTCTTCCCTGTGGTTAGTCATCAGATCAATTTTGCTATTTCTGTAACAGACATCTCATGGTTCTGCAACTCTTACTTGATTGGAGATAATCTTATCTGCCACATATTTCTTCTTGATCTCCAAATAAATATTCTGGACATATTCAAAACTTTCAAACAAGCGGTGAGACTGTTCGTGGGAGCCATTATCTCACACATGTTAAAATAAGAGCTCTTTTGCTCCCGCAGTCTTCCTTTCTAATGTCTGCTACTGCAGTTCTTAATACAGCCTGTTATACAGCACTTTACCACCATCACAACTAAACAAGCCAAACTGCATGTAAAAATCTGGGATGTGGTGATAGGAGAGAGAACAAGTATGTGATGTTATCTCCTTTGCCACTGGTAGTGGGGTAACAGAGTCGATACACATAATGAGGGGAAGTGGCAAACCTGACAGTGCCTGTGATCAGTGTGATAGGTACCTCCCTATAATTGCTAGAAAGGACCGAAAGCTAAGAAGACATAGCAACAGTACATAACACTGGCACATTTAACATGCTGGTTTTCAGTGTCTGAAATACACACAACAGGCTGATGACATTTTAAGCCATCTCTGTGGCAAAAGTCTGTAAAGGAGCCAAAGGTGAGTAGGAGTGGAAAGGACTAACCATCTACCCATACCTGCTCTGTGCAGAGGACCACAGCCCTCAGGAGCATTTCCCTGCAAGACATTCCTTTCCCCATTCCTCACAGCACAGGCAAGGAGCACAGCCAGACGTTATAACCAGTCTGTGTCAAAGGCTCCAGCAAATGTTCAGCAAATGTTCATGGCTTTATCCAGCAGACAGGAGTTGCTATAGTGAAAGTGGGAAAGACCACCCCTGCCTTCTCCCCACTGCACTTCACAGTAAGCGTGCTCCTCTTCCTCATCCTTTACAGAGATGACCCTACTGGTGGTCCAAGAGTCAGACTCATCCATCAGGACAATTTTATTTGGTAGTGAGTCAGCAGGACAGTGACACTGAGGATACTGCTACATTTGTACGTCTAGGAAAAAAATTCAAACCCAGTCACATGTGACAGATTTATTAGATTAATTAAACACTGTATGTATTGATCAGATTCATGAAATATAGTGGCCCTGAGAAGATGACTAGCTCTATTTATACATTATTTTCCTTATTTATTTCCTTTTTTAACTATTATATCTACATGTATGTTTGTCTCTCTACTTCAAAAACTGTGCACACCCACATGAATGTGTGTCTGTGTTAACTTTCACCACACTCATTTATATAAGCTTTCAAATCCCTTCTCAGATTTTACTGCACATCCACACAGCCAGAATGATGGGTTCTTGCTCAAGGCATCTTCTTCTAGTAGTTGATTTTCCCCACACTCCATTTGTTATGTTACATCCCAAATATGATCTCAAGTCCAACTGTTGTAATTTTTTTCCCACTGGTGTCCTGCCACCAGTTGGCCCTTGGAGCAAGATGGGTTTGACCACCAAACCAAACCAAACAAAACCAAAACCCTTACCCAAATGTTAATATCTGCAGCTTTGAGTATACATGAAAGAAGTGCCTGCCAAACACTTCTCCCTGACTTTATCACTGCACTTCTTTCAGCACCTAAAGATCTTACATGATAACACTTTCATGTGCACTGGGTACCATCAGTGCACTTTTATGTTTTTTAATGGTAGCTAAATTCTTAGTAATAGGCATAGCAATAGACTGGGAATAAAGTGGGAAGTACATGCACAGAGGTCTCAACCTGTAGCTATTTACATGTGAAGCTTCAGGACACTGTAGTTGTACTAATAATCAAAGTGATGTTTCATGGTTATAAGTTCAATGTGTATATAAATCGCTGCTCAGCTGAGGGTTGTATCTGATTTAGACTGAAAGTTAATTGGATGTGGATTTTATATGCCTTTGTATTTGTGAAATGAAGTGCATATCTACGAGACTATCAGGTAGCATAAGAGTGATATGTGCGTGAAAGGAAGGTGTGGGTAAGTTCTGTACACACCAGGGTGTGTTTTTAATTTTATAAGTGTCTGTGTAGAATTTTGCATATCTCATCACCTCACCCCTGCTTTTATCTTCCTTCTCTTGTTCTTTTTGTTCTTCCCAATCCTGTCATTTTCCCGCTGCTTTTGTCTGCTTTGCTTCTTTCCTTCCATCCGGCTAGAACACCTTTTCTACTTTCATCTATCAGACCCTCTCTCACTCTACAGTCTTCCCTCAAACATGTATCTCCAAGCTAATTCTCTTTATAATCCACAATAGTAGGCTCATGACCTTACTTATTTTGTCCTTTAATCCTATGTTTTGACATGCTACATTAAGGCTGTAGGTTTTTAGGGACAAGGAAAACATTTTACCTGTTAGTGCAGTACTGCACACAATTCATTACAAATACTTTGGAAAAACTACAGTAAAGCATAGATTGGTCTTGCACGATTTCTTTGTTTTAATCTGTTTTACAACATCATATACACTGAAGTCAGGTAATTATTTTTAAAACCAACTGTTCCTCAAGAAACTACTTAGATACGAGCTGGTTAGGAAGACAACTCATTTTAATATCTGACAAAAATACTGTATTTCTGTTAAAAATAATTATAAGCTTCCTTCCTCCTGAATTCATCTCTTAATGTCATAATTCATAGAGAAAAAATGAGTTTGCCCATCGTGAGCAGTGTGTATCAGTCTCACTTGTGGTCAGATTGTGCCTTGTCTGGCAAGAACGACACAAAACACATGGTTGGAAAACTGTAATCTTTTCTTCGTGTTGCTTTGTCAGCCTCTAGGCTATAATCATCTTCAAAATGTAATAAGTGAACATCATGAGTTACTTTTGTCTTTTTAAATCCTTTTCTATATGCTCAGGTACTTGACAAGTAAACCAATTTAGCATATGTTAGCAACATTTCAAATAGCTTATGCCTATTCTGTTGAATATTAGTCAGAAATTACTTCAGCTATTTTTTCTGACTAGCTCTGAAAGGCAGTTCTTTAGTTATATGGCAGAACATATAAAATGATTTATTTCAGTTGAATTTTGAACTTTTTTTTTCTTTTCAAAAAAAGCAACATTATATGCCAAAATGTCACTATTTCAATGTTTACTCAAAACATGAAAATATTTTCAGATCTCAGCAGCTGAAATCTGACTTTTCTCACCTCTCTGTCCCTTCCAACTTGGGCTTTAGTCTTTCAGGAAAAGAAAATTCTTGAAACAAATTTCCAACAAAAATGCTTTTCCAATTTTTGCCTTGTTTTTTGACACTTAAAAAAAAAAATCTACTCAGCTGTGGTGAAGAGAAAAATCAAAAAGGAAGAATGTCAGAAAATCATGTTACTATACAGGCAGGTGACAGTTGTGGATATAATTGCTGTCAGCTCAATATGATACTGAAGTTTCTTTCCTGAACAGACATCCCTGGTATCTCTAAGATCAGACTCAGATAGTAAATGAAGCTTCCTTATCTCCTATGCCAACGTGAAAATAAAACCAAAATCTCCTACTTTCTAATATATTCTATCTTTGACAGATGATTTATACTTTTCTGGGAAAGACTGCAGTGACACTGAACCTATATAAGCTTTTAAACTACAAAGGGGTCCTTTTCAGGCAATAGCCACACACTGGTTTTGCATATTCTACCCAACCTCTTTTACTCACACAGGAGGAAATTAAACCACAGGTGGGCCACCTCTCAATCCCCAGTTCTGAATGCTGAATTCATATCTTCTTTCTCACTTCTGGCCTCAAGCAGGAAGTCTCCAGAGACCACATAAATCCTCAAAAATGGCTGAAGAGTCCTCATCATCTGAGGAAAGCCCTAGGCAATTGCTGTATTTGAGGTAAGAATGCAAATGCAGAAGAAACCAAGCAGGAGGAAAAGTTTCAACTTGCCATGTGTTATAATGCAGGATGCCACAAAACTTTGGTCAGGCTCTAATACTTTAATGAGAACTCATCTTTCATTTGTGCTGTATATACAATATTATTATATTGATTTAAAAGTATTTAATGTAAATATTGGTGTATTCTTAGCACACATAGGAAGAACATGATATTATCTCTATGTCAGAGAAAGAAAAACAATCAGGAGGAATCTGCATGACACAGATAAATGTGCCACCAGCCATCAGCTGCTGCTGAAAGAGGAGACTCATCCTAAAAATAAGAACTGAAAAATGGTCCACTATCTCTGACTCCCACTGGCCATTCATCTGAGGTTGTCTGGTTCATACAACCCTACAGTGCCCATTCAAACAGCCATTTGTAGCAAACTGAGCTTTGTTAGGGCAGATTACGCCTGTCACTTGCACAGTATCCTTAAGGATAAGAAGTCACCTAAAAGTAGTAGAATATAATGACAGTCAAAGTTATTACTTTCTTTCCTTTGCCACATATTTACATCATTCTTGAAGCCCCATATAGAACTAATTCTTACAGGGTATGGAAATGCCTGTGCAGCTGAGTTTCCTAGACATTTACCAACATCGTTAGCCTTTTCTTGTTGTTGTTTGCTTGGCTTTTTGTTTGTTTGTTTGTTTTTATTACATATGTCTGGTTTTGATATTATGATATGAGCTACTCACTCTTGGCAGCCATTGTAGCTTTTAAAAAGAAACACCTTCTGTCCAGAAAACATGCAACTGAAAAAACACACAGATCTCCATATTAGCAAACTGGTTATCAGAGAGTCAGACTTTTCAGTTCTGCTCTCACTAGTAGTCTCAGAATGAGCAATACATTTTGTTGATATCTAAAATTGGTGCAAAGTAGCACAGGTTAGTTCCAAGCACATGCAAGTGGAAAGAAATTATTAGGCCATCTTGTCACCCTCCAGCAGCATAGGACTGTTCCTTACAAGTACTTTTATCACCTAAACCAGCATGACTGATTTTGAATGTGTCAAGCAACATAATTTTTCTGATCGTCCATAATATTTTTCTATATTTACTTTCGGCTGGATTCTTCTGACAGATTGTCTAAATTTCCATTCTCCATCATTTTTTCCTTATTTTTTCTAGGAAAATTTGAATATGCTTCTCCATTTTCTTTTGGATGTGAATGCAGTTCCTGTGTGTATAGTTAGGCTGATGCCACCTTCCTTATCTGCACCTGGCCTATATCTCCCAAGTGGCTCATGCAGACTGAAACTGGAGCACAGCACTGTATGGAGGAGGGCAGAGAGACATTTTCACACAGTAACTGTGTAAGGATGCAGTTGCTTGTCTAAGGTGTAGCCTCTCTTTGTTCTAATTGCTGCCAGTATGTCAGCAAGGAAATAGGAAGCAACAACTTAGGAGACCTGGTCTCCTGGAATATCTATCACCATGCTGATATTTATATTGTCTATACCTCTGACTATTTTTAGGCTCTTATGTCCTTTACTCTTTTTTTATAACTTGTTCTTTCTCAGTAAAAGTCCCTGCCATTTTTCTGAAGCATTTCCCTCTAAGGAATCTTTTCCAAGAGCATATGAACTTCAGGTGGGCATAACATTTCCATTGTCACCTCTGTTGCAAACACAATTACTAGGATTCACTGATTCTCTGACACTTCCAGTCCCCAGGAAGCTGTGTTGATGCTAATGGGACTTTTCACATGACTGACACATATATATTTGTGGAGGTTTCTACTGATTTATGTGTACAGATTTTACACATCATCTGCAGTATGTTTACACAGAATGAATTCTTAATGATACTTTGAGGGCCTGTAGAAGAAGTTTCCATGTAGGTATGGTTCACTCTGGGATGTTTATGTTTCTCTTGGAAAAAAAAATATACTACTTTTTAGAAATCTAAGGAGCCACTGGTAGAATGTTGCTTTGAACACAGTCACCACAGATATCTAAATAGCAACAGGAAAACTCTTTTTTATTTCCTATTTGTCCATTTTTCATCATTCACCTTTGTTTTATTTCTCCAGACTTATTTCCCACAGGGATTTCCCATTCTAGCAATGTGTCTGATGAAGGTTGTGTGATGTGTATGACACTAGAAAAGAGAGTTACCTTTGATAAACACCTCATGGTTTTGATGAAGATCTCTAATGAAATATGCATGTAGTTATTATTAATACTTAATTAAAAAAAAAAACAAACCACAACACCTTGACATTCAACTCTCAAAAAATTTGTATGAACAGACAAAAATACTTTATATCCCAATTCATCTAAGACTAAAATCTGGTTCAAGTAAATAAAAAAATGTAAGACCTTAAAACTTTATGTATGCTGAGCAAAATAACAGTGGTTAGCAATGGCTTCTCAGAATCCCTCTGCAGTTTTATATCCATGGATACCTTGCCAACCATTCCAAGATTACATCATATATATATGATATGAATATAAATAAAAAGCTGTAAGTTTTCGATGCTCCTTCTCATCTTTAGCTAGCATGGAAATCTCCCCAAGAACAGTGAAAATTAAACTTTCTTGATGTTCTTACTTACAGGGTTTTGGTATCTACAGGTTGGGTACCCCTTGCCAACTATGCAGGGCTGGTCTCCCACAGGTTAAAATTTCAATGTTCCCCTCCATGTGTGTTCCTCTCCATCAGAATATGATATGCAGCAAGCTGCATCAGGTGTTAAAAAAAAGTGTAAAGAGACATGGCCACATATAGGCACAGATTTGGTTATTTGATACTTTTGCATTTTAGTGATTTGGATTAGAGATACCTAAAAAAATTTATTCCTTGCTATTTAAGTGACACTTTTATAGGATGTTTTATCTCTAATTGTAGAATATTTGTTTACCAGGAGTAACATGTTAAGCAACACTGTTGCAGCTGGTTTTATTGCCAAATGCAAAGTTCATTGTATGCAATTAGGCTACCACGACTCCTGGCAAATTCTGGTGTTCCCATCAACAATGTTGTGTCCAAGCAGGGGTGGGAGGAAGGCAGGCAGAGGTAGAGCCCTAGATCATCACACCACAGAGGACTGCAGAAGGGTTTTGATTATCACAAATGTCTTTGTATCAGCGCCATATCACTCCCTGGATAAACACAATGCTCTTAACTTTGAAGAAGCTACATATAAAAGGGATGACAAGGAATAGAAATGATGCTAAGGACAACAACTTAAAACAACCACATATACTTTGACAACCAGAGCCAACAATGGTGCCAGCTGTGAGGCAGGTCTTTCTTGGAGTAAAACTTAAAAATATGCTTATGTGTCACACAGTTCTATTCAAAGATCCATTGTTATTTTTCTTTTAGACTGCTCATGAGAAATCTCTACATTAGAGCATCCTGTGCTTGCCAGTGGTCAGGATGGGAAGCAAATAAAACCCATGGTGCTTTAGCTTTCAAATGCAGCATTTGGCCCTCTGAATCCAGGAATATGAGCTAGATCTGTCTGCAGAGAAGTTGCATGCTGTGATGCTCTGCCAGTCAGCACTATCAGGGGAAATATGGAGCCTTGTTGTAGTGGAGTTCCTCTGTGAACTGTTGCAGTCTAGCTGTTTATCTGCATCTTCTCGGATAGAGAAACTGTGGACTGCATTTCTTCTGGTACTTCCTCAACAGCTTCAGAGAATCCCAGCATAGGGTGAAAGGGATAGCAAATTTGCTTTTAAGTACTACAGAGAATGTGCCATGTCCTTTCTTTGAGATTCAGAGAATCCCCTTGATTATAAAGCTTTGTTCACATTTAGATGAATTTTTCATTACTCTAGTTTACACATAAGGAAAGAAGTTAAATTTAGATGTTTTTCTGGATATTGTCTTTTTGCAAGTGGAAAAGGAGCAAACCTACTGATTTATGAATTTGCAGGATTTGAAGTGACATTGGAAATTTTGTGGAGGGGATGGAAAATGAAGAATTAATTGTTGTACAAATGTCAGGTTGATTCTGAGGTGAATCACTTGAAACAGTAACTATTTTAAGACTGAGCTGTTTCATTATTAGGTTCCCCGAGTGTGCAATCCCCTATAACTAATTAAAGGGTTTTGGAATCAGGTTAGTTCTAAAGCTATCCTTAAGCCAAAATTATATATTCACCACTGCTTTTCTTGTTTTAAATGACTGAACAGCAGCAAAAGCAGATAGATGTTAGCACCAGAGTCAGCTCAAGAGAAGAGAAAAAGTTTTAAGCAGCAGGGTATGCAACAGCCTGATACAGGCAATAGCCTTCACTTGGAGCCACAAGTGAAAAGACAGAAGCCCTATTTTAAAAGCAGTCTTGCATTTCAGTCACTGCTATTGTCAATTAATCCCTCTTTATACCAGTATTAGTAGCTTTCTGGAACACTTACCCAAAGAAAGAAGAATGACAATGAGGTAATCACGTGAAGATGTTTAGTTTTTCATTTAAGCTGTTATGTTTTAGTTTACATATAAATATATTTGGAGCCAGCATCTTATTGTCAGTCCTTGCTAGACTATATAGGATTACCCTGTGGTCTGATTAGGCTGAAAGTCAGGCAGTTATTCTGAGCAGATGTGTGAGAAGAGGTCCAGATTTAGTAGTGAGCCACTCTTTTCATCATGGCTTGTAGCAAAAGGTTTCATTGTGTCATAAAACCCCTGGAAGTACACAGTTTGTGGATCAGCTATGCCTGAATCACCATCTAGCAGATTTGAAACAGTAGAGTTCATCTTTGCTTACATATGACATCAAAGGCTGTATCTTTGAAGAGGACTGCAGTGCTGGGTTTTTGGAACTAGAACCGAGAGCGATTTGAAATTAGTACTGACAGAAATGCACAAATTCAAGCCAGCTAAAGACTTTCTGACGATGGACCTCAGTGTTAGTTAGAAGCAGCTTTGGACTCCATGAGAATGAAGCTCATTTATGTCTAAAAAATCCATATTATCCTTGAAGCATCGGGTCAAATGATCCATAGGGATTTTACATGTTGTACGTGTTGCTTCAATTAAAAAAAAAAAAAAAGAAGAAGACAATAAAATGATTATAAATGGTCTGTCCTCACAAGCAATGCCAATGCAATTGAGCATTTACAGAAATAATTCACCCACAATTATGTGGAGCAATCCCTAGTGTATTTTGAAACTGGATAGTACTGAACACTGCCAACAAAGTCAGTAAGCTTGTTTTTTACTGTGGTTTCAACAGAGTGTTGTTTTTCTAGAGCAGAGACCCATCAGCTGGACATGAAAGGAATACTCTTAAAATGTCACGAATGGAATTATTTAAGTTATTATTTATTAGGAACACTAGGTGAATGGTAATTATGCATTTCTTTAATACTAACTATTGGAAAGTATTAATTTTCTTGAACAATATTTGCAGATACTAATTCATACTTTTAAGCTTATATTTTCACTTCCCTTAGTCTGAAAGTATGAAAGCCTATTCAGGAATACTGTACAAAACATGGATGTTGCATGCTATGATGTCTAGAATTATTGCCAATACAAAATGTTCATATAAGTTATAGTCACAGTCAGTGTCATAGGATCACAGGATAATTCAGGTGTGAAAGGACCTCAGGAGGTCTCTAGTTAGGCCCCCCTGCTCAAACATGGGTCAGCTGTGGTGTCAGAACATGTTGCTCAGGGCTTTATTCAGGTGGGTCTGAAAACCTCCAAGGAAGGACACTACACAACCTCTTTCTTGGCAACCTGCTCTACTGCCAGGCTATACTTAGAGTGATAAAGTTTCTCCTTATATTCACTCCAAACCTCCCATTTCACCTTCCAGCTTGCTCTCATCCTCCTGTGATACACCACTGTGAAAGTCCTGTCTCTATCTCCTCAATAATCTGCCCATAGGTCTCCCCTGGCACTGTGTCTTCTAAAGGCTGAACAAGATCACTCAGCCTCTCCTCACAGTCTGGGCATGTGACCTGACCTGACCATCTTGGTGGCCTCTCCTGAAATCACTCCAGTTTGTCAATGTTTGTCATTTTTTTGAGGGGAAACAATACTGGATGCCGTGTTGTGTATGTGGTCTAATGACTGTTAAACAAAGGGGAATAAACTGTTTAACATCTTTGTCAGCAATGTGGACAGTGGGATTGAGTGCACCCCCAGTAAGTTTATAGATGACACCAAGCTGAGTGGTGCAGTTGACATGCCTGAGGGATGGGATACAGTGGGACCTGGACAAGCTTGAAAGTGGGCCTGTGTAAACCTCATGAGGGTCAACAAGGACAAGTACAGGCTCTGGCACCTGGACTGGGGCAATCCCCAGTAACAATACAGGCAGGGGGATGATAGGATTGAGAGCAGTCCTGCAGAGAAGGACTTGGGGATACAGGAGGATGAGAAGCTGGACATGAGCTGTCAATGTGCTCTGGCAGACCAGAAGACCAACCATATTCTAGGCTGCATCAAAAGAAGCATGGCCAGGAGGTCGAGGGAGATGATTCTCCCTCTCTACTCTGTTCTGGCAAGATCTCACCTGGAGTACTGTGTTTAGGTGTGGGTCCCCTGGTGTGAGAAAGACATGGACTTGCTTAAGTGGATCCAGAGGAGGGCCACAAAGATGATAAAGGGGCTGGAATGCATCTCCTGTGAAGAAAGGCTGAAAGAGGTGGGGTTGTTCAGGCTAGAGAAGGCTCTGGAGAGACCTGATAGCATCATTCCAGTAGTTAAAAGGCACCTACAAGAAAGATGGGGAGGGAGTCTTTATCAGGGAATAGTATAGTGATAGGACAATGGGTAACCATTTCAAAATGAGAGAGGGTAGATTTAGATTAGATAACAGGAAGAAACTCTTTACTGTGAGACACGTGAACAGGTTGCCCAGAGAAGCTGTGGATGCCCCCTTCCTGTAAGTGTTCAAGGCTGGGTTGGATGGGGCTTTGAGCAAGCTGGGCTAGTGAGAGGTGTTCCTGCCCATGGCAGGGGGATTGGAACTAGATGATCTTTAAGACTTCTTCCAACTTAAACTGTTCTATGATTCTATGAAACATTTCCCTTATCCACTGGCCATGCTTCTGTTAGCACAGCCTTAGGTGATGCTGGCTGTCCCTGATGCCAGGGCTCACTGCTGACATCATTTTGCTGCCCACCAGGACCTCCCAGGCCTCTTCAGCAGAGCTGCCCCTCAGGCAGCCAGGCTCCACCCTGGATTGCTGACAGGGCTTATTTGCCTTTGTCTGCCCTTGTTGAATTTCATAATTTGTCCTCAAGGTCTAAGTTAAAGGTGTCATCCTCTGCAGTACCATTCCAAGCTGTACACATGTCTGTGAATCAGACAAACTCACCCAAATGAGAAGAATAAGAACTATTCCTCCTTCTGCTTTTGGCCCTTTATCTCCCTTGGGCAAATTATGTCACCTCTCTCTGGTTTGATTTTGTCATCTGCAAAGGCATTTATTGATATATTTGTTTCCCTTTGCAATGCGCTCTTGGACAGGTTTATCAGCAATATTTGATTTCTTTCTCTTGAAACCAAGACAATGAGGACAGTCAGGGGTTGAACGCAGGTTTTCATCTGCAGAGCCATTTATGAACAGCTGTTCCACAAATAGATAAACTCAGGATATGGATGCAGATAGATATAGATATGCCAGTCAGTGAATCAAATTTTAAACATTCTTTGCTTTAAATCTATTGCTCATAATATCCTAATTTGAACAATAACACAAGCTTAATTTTCATCAGAAGGATCCCAGGAGATGTCTAAGTGTAGTGCTTACAGGCTAACTCTTAAGTGGCTAAAATAGTATTCTGTGTGATTTATAATTACTTTTGTCTTTGGCATTTTTAAATGTTTATCTTTTAACTCATTTCTCTACCCTCTGCTATAGATGGTCAGTCATCTGTTGTTACTCTTCCCTTGACAGAATGTTTAATAGGCACTTCATGATGTTGTGAAGTTTGTGCTGGGATTTACTAACTGGAAGAGTAATATCCCAAAGGCAATGTTTCCTGATAAGCTGAACTTTGCACAAACAAGGAAATGTCCTCAGCTTATTCCCAAGAAAAGTTTTCACATAATTTTTTTGACTACTGTGGGATAGCTACATGCTGCAAAAAAACACAAGCCAAACTTTCAAACTGTGTTTCCGTCTCTGATTCATGGTGTAAGCCCCATGCAGCAGGGTGTGACTCTGCTTACTGTGAACGTGTTCGTACAGATCCTCACTGAATACCTTTGAAATACAACATTTATTTCTGACAGAGGAACGAACTTGCTCAGTAATTAAAAATGCTCCTCAGCTATCACATTTTTCATGCTAAGTTTTTTGTTTTAAAAGGTCCAGCACTTGCAGACAATCCTTTGAAGGTGTCCATTGAAGACCAGGTGTTCATTTTCTAAGAAATACACCAGAAAGTATTGATCCCTTTCAGATTTTCATCTGTCAAGCTGTTAGTAATAGGAAGGTGCTACCCTCTAGAAATTGTTAAAGGTTAAAAGGATAAAAGGTTATCTGCAGTGACATTCTTCTTCCACCTGATCTCCTGGCAGTCTCTTATTCTTCCCACAAAACAGACCATACCAGAAGTAGCTCTACTAGAACTTTTTGTCTGTAGACTTAGAAGATAAAATGTGTCATTATGTGATGTACTGTTTTGACATTAGTGGTATCTCATACCAAGAGCACATTCCCTCCTGAAAGCTGTATCAGTACTAATATCTAAGAAAGAGATGTCAAATGGAGTAGTGAGGCCCAGACACCCACACAGGTTTTCCTTGTGGACAACAAAAGACATCTAGATGCAAGCTGTTCCAACTCTACCTTATCCAAAACCACCATAACTTCTTTCATATATATAAACATGTAAAGAAAGAAGGAGTTGGAATCCTTCCACAGAATTCCTCTGGAGGAGTTGTACATGGCAGCTGGATTGTAAATGTCATTAGCATCATTAGCATGATAATTCTGATTAAAAAAAAAAAAAAAGCATTCAAACTCAGTAAAAATATAGAGCAGACGTAAACCCTGGAAAACAAGAGCTCTTAAAGGAAACATTGCTTGGCTGTATATTTTTCTCCCACACCAAGATGTGCTGTACTGACATTTTATAATTTCTGTAGGTGTGTCAGCAGTAAATTATAACTCTTCTGGGGAGCTGCCCCCTCTACACCTTCAGCTGTACTATGCCTTGAGGGTGGCTGCCTCACAGAGTACTCACGCATAACTCAATACTTAGGTAAAGAATCTTCAGATTCATGTTACAACATGGGAAAAAATATTTCTGTGTCATCAGTACTTTTCCAACTGTATTTTCTCATCCCTGTTGATCGTCCTTATATTTAAGAGCTTTTAAAAAGAAACGTCTTGGCTGTGTGCACATCTAGAGCCTATAGTATTTTGAGATTTCTCAGGAGAAAGATATTTAGCTTTTTGACAGAGTGACAAACATTAAAAGGCTGCTTCCTGCAGTATTACAGTTAAAGGCAGCAAGTTTAAAGAGAAAAACAGTAATATTAATCAAAGCAAAGAAGACAACCCCTCCTTAACCATTACCACAGTTCAGAGGCTTGGAAGAAGAAGATATAAGGCAGCAAATTGCCAAAATAAAAACTGCCAAGTTACGCTTTTTGGTGTTTCAGTTGATGGAAAGACATATTTGGGTACCTAAACTTGATGGTGTCTGTATGATACTATAGCTGTTAGATCTGACCCAGTAAAACATATAGTCATTATGGAAGTGTAACTGTATGACTAACACAGCTGAAGTTGATTTCATTCTTTTTAGTGTACCCTGCTTTGTTAAATATTAGTATGCTCTTCTGATTGCTCTTTTGTTCTTTGGCTAGATTAACATGTTCTGCATCATGCAGCATTGACCTTAGTTTTAGGAACATAGTTTTGAAAGCTGTCTGTCTGGCACTGATCAGATGGAAGGTCTCAGGAATTCATCTAGTAATGAAAATGTAATAGGTCATAATGGCTATTCACCCAAGAACTGTGAGGAATAAAACTACATTAAATACTTGTGCTGAAGATACAGCTCCACCTTTGGTGATTTTGGCTATTAATCAACATTTTTATAAAAGCTGGTTAACTCTTTTCCATCTACTAATAACATTTGCTGCATTTAAAATGAAAACCACAAACCAAATGGAGCAATACTGTTATATATGCAAATTTTTTTGGACACATTATGCATACTGTAGTGTGTTTACCATCGCTTACAATTCTTTTTCAACAGCGAAGTGATAATGAGGCAATTTTGTGAACAAATCAATATGACAGTCAGAAGATCCAGGACATACCTCTTATTTATACAGTTTAAATCAAACCAAACTTATTCCTTCATCCATGAGTAAAGCTGAAAGATTTTGTTGTCATCAAGCCAATAAAAACCAACTAGTTCAGGAGTTAGTTTTTAATATATAGGATTTTTTAAACATATACAGTAAAATTATTTTCCAAATTATTAGAAAAATGCGAGATTATTATGTGATTATGATATTTTATGAGCAAGTATCAGTAATGGAATGAGATATTTATAATTTCTGTAATTTTTAGTTAAGGTCAGTCTTTATTCCATCAACTACCTGGCTATTCTTATTATTCTCCTTCTGATCCTTTTTTTTTTTTTTTTTCAAGAAACAAATACAAACAAGGGTGAGAACTGCTTGCTATACAAATCTTGTGTTTGTTTCAGATCAAGGCTGAGGGTTTGGAAGTTGAGCAGGTTTCTGCAGAACTCTTCTGCATTAGTTGGAGGTTCTTGTTTGTTCCTTGTTTATTTTCTTTTTGGTTGTATACCATGAAAGCCCCAAGAGCTTCAGCAGCAGCCAAGTAAATCTCTATAACCATGTTGAAGTGTAATCCTGCAGTTCTGTGATTAGAGAGAAAAGTTCCTTCAAAGTCAACTTCAAAATTCCTTCCAATTTCCTTCAAGTGCTCAGGACTTTCCAAAATGTTACTTAAAAGGTCAAATATACTAACTTTGCAATATTTATTATATGCAATCTTTCACATCTTTCTGACTGAATTTGAAAAAAAAAAAGTTGTTTTGATGGCACCATGAGGAAAGTCTGTTGTAATTATTCTCCCTTAAATTTATGCTTTTGCAGATGGATATGTGTTTGCAAATTCATGCAGTACCTAGCTCAGTAGTACAATCATAATGGAGATTTTTTTATTACTTTTATGACAGAAATAGTAAACATTAGAATTCAAGAAAAACAGCATTTCCCTTTGTAGCCTTTTTTTATTTTTAATTAATTTAAACCTTTGTGCCAGCAAAATGGGAATCAATATTTTGCATTTAATGTTGCAAATGACTGACATCTTAGTTTGCACAAGAATGAGGTTTCACCTTAGATCAGAACATTTTTATTCAGACAGAGTTGTAGCACTCTGTTCAACAAAGGTTAATCCTCTGTCATTATCAAGTTATATATGGATTAGTTCTAATGTGGTGGATACAGCACCTAACATAAATCATATTGACTCATTAGGACCCTGACAACTTCAAATTTCATTCACTATGGACCTCTTTTAGACTTCTAAAGGTTTTCCAAGACAATCACCATAAATTCTTTTTTGTACAGTTGGTGGAAGAAAAGTTACACTCCCTGCGGGCCATACAGCTTATCCTAATGTAGGTGTTTAGGACAGGTGAAATGGACTATTCTGTTGGAGCTACCACTTACCAAAAGGAGAGCCAAGGATGGCTCTTCCAATCAGATGAGTAACTCTTAAATGTACTGTATTGTATTGCATTGTATTATAAGAAATGGTAAGCAATTATTTGCCAGTCATTCTGTATAGACTACTCATGCCAGTTGTCTCAGAAGACATTTATGCAGTAGCCAACCTTATTATTGTTGGGAAGTCCTGTTGGATCAGCTGGACAGACATTTTGTGTAATGTCTTTTTTTGACAAGAATAAATGCCATCTTTTTTTCTTCACTCTACCATTCTGAGGTATCATCTAAGAATCTCAGTCAAGGTGTATAAAGTTAATAGCTTCCTGGAAATGTGTGACGAGGCATCTCTAGAATTGTTCCAGAAGTTTAGCCATCTGGCTGGTGCAGGCCCAGCACAGTTTGACATAGAGGACAGAGGGAGAAAAGATCGTGCATTGCTTTGCCCACCCACTAAGCACTACCTGATGGGGGGAGCTTCTCATTACATATATTTGGGAGATTATGTTATGATGCAGCTCTCTCCTTACTTTCATCATCAGCCTCATTTCAGCTTCAGCTTCAATCTATACTGGCAATGAATATTCTGAATCATTGCTTCCCACTAAAGTCTCCAGGAGCATTTCTCTTGACTCCAGATGGTTTTACTGGGCTCTAATTTGAATCTTTTTCATTACCAGGAGAAAATTGGTAATAAGAGAATTAAGTATTTCAAGCAATAGTGGGACTGCTCATTTTGTTCTGTTTGTTTTGGGACTTTTTGTTTTGTTTTTACTTTTTTTTTTTTTTTTTTTTTTTTTTTTTTTTTTTTGTTGGGTTTTTTTTTTTTTTTTCATATTTGATTCTTATAAGCAGAAGTGGTTAACTCAGAAGTTTATGAAACAAGAAACTTGGCTTCCACTCCTGGCTCTTGCGTTCACTTACTGCCTAGTCTTGGAAAAGCCACTTAAAACTAGATCTACAAGGAGTCTTGGGTTATTCCAAGCATCAGGCACTCAGGATCTCTTTAAACAGATTAGATGAGTGAGCAGGATTACCCAAAGCCAGAAAGTGGAGTTTAAAATTACCTGAGGCAACCTGTAGAAAATGGGAAGGTGGGAAAAACTCAGGGATTCTAGATACCTTGCCCTGGATTAAGGAAGACCTGGGTATCTGGGAGTCTAAACTGGGCTTTTCAGCTCTGAATTTCTAGATTAGGTGCCTAAATAACATTAGCCCAATTTTATGAAAACCTGCAGGAGGGTGTATTGTTCTTTGACAGTGAAAGAGGAAAGGGGCGGATCATCTTCTCAGGTATCACCTACACTTGTTTGAGGCAGGAGCTTCAACCCATGTCTTGATTTCTTGGGTGAATTTTTTGAGCATGTCCTTGGCAGAGTAGGCAAACTATCAGGAAACCAGTCCAGTTCAGTCACTGGTCTGTGGGATACAGTGGGACACGCATAGCAACATCAGCAAGTTTCATAACTACCTCTGGTTGGTGCAAAGCCAACTATAATAACTGTGCTCAAAGAACAACATGTCCTGAAGCAGGTCCTAAAGGAAGGACCATGGAGCAAACAGGCAGTCTGAGAGCTCTGCTTTGCCTCTGATGTGACACAGGGGTCTGAGTGGGGTGACATTGTCAAGGCTGGTGTAAATTCTCTGGTGGAGACTGAAGGCCCATTGGGCTTTACCAGCAGCAGTGTGAATGTACATAGCCCTCAGCCACAGGAATTTGAAGGATCCTTGTAAAATACCGTGTTGGAAGTAGCACTTAGGTCCATTTGTAGCTTTAGCTCAGAAGCCCAATTCTGCGATCTGTCTGTACCCATGAGTGCTGGATTTCTGTATGAAAGATGTGAGTATTCATGCAATCCAGTTGTGTTGAGGAGGTGAGCTAAAGTCAGCCAATTGTGTAGCATGTGTGTGTTTAAATACTTCATTAGCAGTATGTTTTGGAAAGCTAAAAAAGAACAGCACCGTTTTAATGAATAATTCTATCAAATGTTTATGATGCCAAAGCCGTAATATAAATCAATATGTTTAGATTTAAGTATGATAAATATATCTTAAAACAAATGATTTCAAAATAATTTCCTTATTCTCTTACCTGCCAATTTTGCAGTACAAAGGCCTTTGTTTCTCCAGCTACCCCTGATAACATCACAGCCACCTGAAACAGCTCTTGAAGCAAACCTCAGAAGCAATCCAAAACTCATGAACCATGTAGACAGGTATGCACAATTAGACTGAGACCTTCTAAAAATGCTGACTAGTAAGAATCATTATTATTTATAACAAGTTAGGGAACGGGAACATTTGTAGTCTACAGCTGGGTGACAAATGAATGCAGTCCTGCCAGACTTGGTGATGAGCAATCAAAATGTTGGCAAAAAATATGCACAAGTTTGTTTATTCCGCTTGATCCCCTACAATGTGATGTGGGCAGAAAGAATGGAAGAAGCAAGTGTTTTCCAGTGATCAGTAAAGCAATTAAAAGCTTCATTCAAAACAAAATGGTGCTTTACTTCATAAGTAAGGGCTAGACATGGGGTTTGGTGTTTGCTTTACCACTCTCTTAGACATCTAGGGTTTTTTTCTGGGTACAGACTCATTGCTACTTGGCATCCACAACAAAAACTGCCTCCAAAGTCAAAACTGTTTGTGCTTGCATCTACCCAGGGCCTGCTGGGCAGCAGTGGGGATTCAGGAGAAGACACTAGCTGAAGACCTTTCCATTTGTGAAGCAACCTATAATTGTATTTTTGTAGTCCACAACCCAATCCTGTCACATGATGTCAATGATAGAGTTTCTTCCAGTCATTCTTGTCATATGGTCTTGGATTGCTTGGACCAGAGAGCTTGCTCCTTCTTGCCTAAAAACAGCCATCCTATTGCTAGGTTAGAATGACTCCTACTTTTCCAGGATGAGAGGTCTATGTCCAAAAGCTATGATGGCTTTTTTTTGTTCTGTTTTGTTTTAAAAACATCCGAAAGACAGACATTTTGCTCACTGTATATTTTAGCTTCTGGCATATGTTTCTAGCCATGCTAGAGAGCTGATTATATCCCTCCCAAGCTTCCACTTTGGATGAAAAAAGTCTTAGTAACAGTTGCTAGCAAAAACATTCTGGAATGAATTTGTTGATAGAAGATGACTGCTGTGCTTTCAGAAGGAAAATTAAACTGAAGAATAAGTATATTTAAGCATAATTGCTTTAAAAACAGAACACATGCTACATTATAATCTGTAGTTCATTGGAAAATGGAATAATCCAGAAGACCTGAATTCAGTACAGTGCACTAGAGGAGTTATGCTAATTTGCAACGAGTTCTGCTTTCAGCTTTCTGTCAAACTATGTGTAAAATGCCTCAGCACTACTGGAGAAAAACTGAACTTGAATTCTAGTAGGTCAATACAGGAAGCTTCAGATGCAACTTTCAGGAACATCATTTTGCAGAGTAAAAAAAAACCCTGTTTTTTAAAGAGGATCCCATCCCCTCTGCTGTCTGGATAAACCCAATGTGACTGAGCCATGGGGTCCATCTGTGCTCCAGACTCACTGCATAATGACCTTGCCTTTGGTGTTATGTAGCATCTTCTGATTGGGCTCTGTTAACCATGACACGGTACTAAAATGTTGTAATAAATACTAATAATAATTCTTCCCTGGTGAAGTTTTTAGTTTCCATCTCATACAAGATCATCTCTGAATAACTACCAATTTTCTTAAGTTCTGATACTCAAAAGGAGATATCGGCACCTGATTTTAATTTTCAAAAGCTTCCCCAGTTTGTACATGATATAGAGGCAGATCCAGACAAGTCCATTTGTTCAATGGGCCTGATCCCTGAAGGTCTGAATAATGGCTCAGACGTCCACGAGCCTAAATATTATTTCAATTCTCCAAACAATCATTTATTTCATAACTCACAAATTACTTACTTTGGCAAACAAATAAATAAACTATAGCAAACCACTCACCATTTTTTTGCTTGCTTTATCTGCTTACTTTTTTTACCCTTTCCTCTTACTTTGTAGTCTCCATCTTATGCTTCTTGAGGAGAATGATACAGGAATGGACATTATATCTACTCTTCTAAACAGTGCTGTTGTAGGTCAAAATGAGCACTTTCCAAACAGCAAAACCAGGTGGAAGGCTTGACAGCAACAGCAAATCTCCCACTGGAGACACCAGGTGGTAAATGGGCCTGTGTTGGTCAGACTTCACCACACTGCAGTCTTACTGTGTTATAAAGTTGTTGGTTGGTTGGTTTTTTTTAATGCAATGTCAAAAGATACCAAATCATGAGCAACACCAGCCTTCTTGTAGCTCCGGAGGAAGGAAATAATCCATCTCAAGATGCATTGAGCCTGTTCATGTATAGTAATCTATGCAAGTTTCTTTGGAGCTTGTAAACCAGGCAAGAATAATAAACAAGGGAAAGCTGAAAGGAGTTTGAAGGAGACTGGTGTATATAACAGGGATTCAGCTTTGCTGCCACACGGATTTCATCAGGCCTTCTCGTGACAGTCTTACACTAGTCACTTCTCAGTTCAGGAAGGTTTAATCAATTTTCCAAAATTCTTAAGGACCTGATTTTTGAACGAATCATAGAATTGTTCCGGCTGGATCTTTCAAGATCATCAAGTCCAATCATTAACTCAGCACAGCCAGGTCACCACTAAACCATGTACCTAAGCACCACATCTACATGGCTTTTAAATACCTCCAGGGATTCAAACAAGTTTTAACACAACTTAGCACACATCATGGTATTTGCTCCCACAAAGAAATGCAGAACTGCAATTCCACTCCTCCCCCCATCCGTGAAAGCATCCTGAGCAGATCAGGATACTCAATCAGCTCAGTGCACCAGCTCTTGTCTCTCACTGAAGTTGAGATGGCTCACTGGAGAATGGAGGGCCCAAAGTTTTCTTTAGGGACAGTGTTGCTGAGTTGGCATTAGATGAGATATTCTCCTTTGGGAACACAGTGTCTGGGAGACAGCACTGAGCTATACCCCGTGGATGTGTTTTCTTCACAGCTTTCCCCAGAGTTAGGTGTAGATAGGAGACACATATGCATATTGGCTGAAACTCCACCAGCTTTTCCTGAACGCTCAGAGATGATTGATCCAAGGGCCTATGATTTTTGTTACGATTAGCAGCCATGTTCTGATTGCCTGATAAATGGTGTTCGAGACAGTGAGGAAATTCAGGAGCTGAAATGCTTAAACATGCATTAACACATTAATTAAACCCTTTCAGTGCAAACCTGGGAGACTGTATTGGCTGTTTATATTAGCACCATCACATTAGAGTGATAGGTAAACTGAGGCACAGAACAGTGACTTAGTTTGTTGGTGCCATTCAAAAGGTTGGACGTGCACCACAACCTCTTTTACAGTTGATTATTGCCTCTTGGCCCTACAAGCTATAGCAAAGACACTTTGCCAGCAGTAAATATCCCAAGATATTTGGTTAGTGTCAAATGTCTCTTACACTCTCTGTGTATAGAACCACTGTCCAGTAAGACCAAGGATTATTTTGATAAGCAGCTGGTCTCAGACAATATTATGTTGTGGGAAAGTTTCTTGGATGTATCAAGTCTTCTCTACAAGGCTCATTAAACTGCATTTTGCTACATTTACTGCACGTGGCCTGTTCCCCTCACATGGATTGACTGTTTGTGCTCATTTCTCAACTGTGTTTATTGGTAAAGTTTCACAGCCTTAATCACAAATGCATAACAGTCCTAACCAATATAAAGCCTCCACCATTTCTAATAACATATGGTCTGACCACTCAATAGTTTAGATGCCATGGTTCGTTAATTCTCCACAGGAGTAATAAGAATTTTGTATTGTTTTATATTTTAAACCAATTTCTTGTTCCAAAGGGAATTAAAAAAAAAACCAAAAAACAAAAAACTTCCTATAATCTGTGCAGCTGTATGACAACAAAATCAAAGCCACAGGGCTTTTGTCTTGGTTAAATAAATGTCACTCTCAACTGATTGAAAGCCTTCAGAAGCAAAATTCTAGTTCCTCTCTAAGGTCATTCTGATGCACTTCTTTTCCTCACCCTATTTTGGAGAACAACCAATCTTATCATGAAGACACAAGAAAAAAAAAAAGGTAAATTTAATGAGAAGTAAATTTAGAGTAAGTCAGTTGCTGCACCAAAAAAAAAAGCCTTAAGGCTTTTAAAATACTTCCATTGTTGGAAATCAGAAACTCAGTAGGGTTGAACCTGAAATTCTGAGACTCATGAGACTCCCAGGGATATGGAAGGAAGGTTTCCAATGAAGAGGAGAGTGGCATTCTTGCCTTAAATCTTTTTGGTGTTAATGCCTGGATAATTTCATAACTAATATAATACCATAGTAAACTAAAATTCTAATTGGGCTGCATCAAGGACTCAGTTGATTTTGTCACGTTGGAGGAAATATGTCACAGTAATTATTGCATAGCCAACAAGTTGTAAGAGGCAGTATTATACTTTCCTCTGAAACATGAACCACCACCTGCGAAACTGAATGGCCAACCTGATCAGCTGGCAGTGGGACTGGTGCAGTCATCAGCCAGGTTGGTCAGTACTTCAGGTCATTTGACTGGTTCATTGTTGACTTTCTGCAGTTGCTTCTCATCCTTCTAGGACACTTCCCACCAGAAGTGTCCTAGCTCTAGCTTTCATGTAGGGAAGTTGATTCAGTCGCAGATCAAGAGGATGATATTTTATGTGGGCTGTGGACCATGCTTTCAGGTCAATCCATGACATATGCATGGCTGCAGCCAACTTACCCTTAAAGGGAGAATACTCTTGTTTAGGTTTTCTAAATTAATTCATTAAATGTAAGGTACTAATAGAAGTGTGGTGATAGAGAATGACATCTAGTGGCTTCAGTCCACCAGAATCTTTATTTGACTTCTGTTTGTAGTATTTCTGTGCTAGGTTTTCTTTGTTAGAATAACTTCTTGTGCTACCACTGTTGTTAGCAGCAGTGAGAGCTCTACTATTCAAATTACTCGTACCCACCAGACTAGTTAGACCTGATGAGGGTAAGGTTAGCTGGGAAGGGAGCTAAAGGGATGGCAGCAGATTCATAAAAATGCTTTGACCTTTTCTATCTCCAGTGTAACTTTCAAGTCTTTTCTTTCAAGTCCTTCATAGAAGTTGCTAGGGACAGGAAATGGCTTGGGCTGTTGACTGTACATCTCCCAGTTATGGAGGTATGTGATCTTTCCCATTACCAGTTAGTTTTCCTTTTCTTTTTTTTTTTTTTTTTTTTTTTCTTTTCCTTTTCTTAAATTATTAGGAAAGAGCCATACAGAGACACTATATAGTTGCTGTCATTTGGCCCCAACCAAAAGCATGGCAAAGTGAGTTCCACCAGTGCAATGGCAGAGATGGTTACACTCCCAGATGCCATTTAGGTACCAGGCTGTGCAGTCTGTTGTGGGATGCACCCTGAGAGAGAATAAAAAACCAAAGCAAAACACTTCTGTGGAAAATCCTACTTGAGGAAAGGGAACTTTCCAAAAGAGAACTTTTCAGTCCATCACTGAGAGGAGCTCTGCTGGAGATAAAGCAAAGAAGACATTTTTCAGGGGATGTGTGCTCAGCACTTGAAAGTTGGATGCCTGTGAAATGGTTCAGTTTTGGCCTCCATAAACTGAAACACTGAAGATCAGCCTTGAAAACCCTAGCCATGGATGGTAAAAGACAAAGCATACCTCTGAACATTCTACAGGTTTTGAATACAAAATGAGGTGCTCAGCTAGTGATAACACAATCACACGGTAATCTGTAACAGCCTAACAGGCTAAGAAGGTATTCCACACAGAAAGACAGAGCAAATTATTATTGTTTTGTAATCATATATTAAGACAAGTGAGGAAAGTTAAGGTTAAAGCTCCAAGGGAATAGATTGATACTACAAATTCTTACAAACATTGATGTAATTGTATGGTTGTATCATTACATCATGCTAGAAGCTGTTGATCCCTGGAATGCATGTTTCTACATATTAGTGTACTTTGATTTGGCTTATGGTTCTTTTTTTTACTGGAGCATAGTGAACTGTACTGTGGAAATGTTACTCTTCTATCCTAGATAACTGATTTATGTCCATAGTTTTTACGTGGTTGGCATTATTTTGAATCCCTGTAATATATGATCCATCTATTTGACCAGTGAGGAAAAGTACATAATATGTGTTACTTGTTCACATAAACATTCAAGCCTTTAAAAATATCTCTCTGACCTTCTTCAACTCTGCCTCAATGATTTCCTGTGGCAGGGAATTCTTTAGGGTGATTATACGCTTTAAACAGAAGTATTTCCTTGCATCCATTTTAATTTTGTTGCCTATGAAATCAACCCAGCAAAGTCCTTCATTTCTTGTTTTATGGGGTTGGATACAGAGAAAGTTCCGGATGTTTGGGTTTTTTCTACAAACTAGTCATTATTTTGTATTCCAGCATTATTTATATATAAATATATATACAAAAAAAAGAGAAACACACAAC
>JANIJG010012735.1:0-19416 GCA_024611175.1 Megaceryle torquata | reverse complement strand
TGTTGGCATACTTTCCCAGTAATGTGTGTGTTCACAGCCCTCTGCAGAAGAAAAGAAACAGAAAAGTCAAAAATTTGTACATACAAGTCAAAAAAAAAAAAAAAGGAAAACAGAGAAGACATAGTAAAAGGAAAAGTCAAGTCAATTCTCTTTTAAACTGTATTTTAACATATAGGGAATTTCAAATGGTTCCTCACTTCTTTCAATGGTGAATTTTTTCTCTAATAGTGTTGATGGTCAGAGATTTCATTCTGTAGAGGAAATGGGGAATTGTTCATTTCTTCCCTGCCTACTTAGGGCTACACTGAATTTCTTGAAGTATAAGCACTGAAATCTTTAAATTCATAACTAAAGACCTGTGATTGCTGGTATCTTCTCAGAAAGTATGTGTCATTGGAGACCACCATCCCTTTCCAGAGAGCTAGTATACAGATAAATGCCAGCATCAGTCTTGCCATTTAAAAGGTCCTGAACCACTTCACATATGTAGCAACTGACATTACCCTTCTGTTTGTACAAGAAATATCACAACC
This sequence comes from Megaceryle torquata, assembly GCA_024611175.1. Lineage (NCBI taxonomy): Eukaryota > Metazoa > Chordata > Aves > Coraciiformes > Cerylidae > Megaceryle > Megaceryle torquata. The sequence goes on along the minus strand of JANIJG010012735.1, from coordinate 18,883 downwards.
ATGTGGGAAACATTTACCAGCCTCATCAGCAAAGACTTTGAAAATACCATATCCACTCTGTCAGTGACTAATGAGATTTATGTTAGTGGGAGGAAACACAGGCGTTAGATCAGGAGATATTTATGCAAACTTCATTTTACTGTGTATTTGGCCTTGTTATGAAGTTATTTATAGGTATAATTTACTTAACCAGTGCCTCTGTGTCTGGCTTCTGTTTCAAAAATTCATCATCTGGTCTGTTGAATAATATATAATTTGAAATGGAAAGCAACAAACTATAAATGATATAGGAAGGAAGGAAAGAAAACACATGCTGCTATACATTTTTAATAGATATGAAGTATTAAAGTGAGTGCATGTAAAATAAATGTGAACATGGGCTTGCAAGATAGTAAACAGAAAGAGTTAAAAGTTGTTTCTATTTCACAGTTTCTAAATGTCATAGTTACTGAAATTTACTGAAAGGAAATACTCTTACTATATTCAACATCAGAAATCTTGCATTCTGATAATTTTGTCATGCTGCAGATTGTACAGCATTGCACAGATTCCTACTTGATGTAAAGGGCCCTTATATCTGAGTCCAGAGAAACTACTTTCAGCACCTGGGGAGAATCAGACCCTTGGAAGGCATCGTTTCTGAATCAGTAGCTAAAGCTTTGTGGCTGGGACCCAGTCCTGTGTTTCTAATCTGGCCCGAGGCCACAGCACAGAAATGGTGAATGGGTTTCAATATGCTATTTAGTGTAGATTTTTATATTCCCTCACTACCTGAAAGAAAAATGTGCAGTGTGAACAGCACAAATGTTGCTATAAGCAGCTTATGTGGTGGGCTCTCAGACTTCCAGTTTTTGGTTTTGAATCTAGCAAGTGTTCAGTAAGAAGAGGCAGCACTGGGCAAATGAGGAAATGGGATTTGGAAAAAGACTTCTTGCATAGCCTTTGATTCATCCTTACAATAAAACTGTGTTCATGTCATTGTTAGTGACAGGAAGATGAGTATAATCCTTGTGGGATTTATCTGTTGGTGAGTCTTAATCACTTCTCCCCACAGGCTAGTGAAGGACTCATGTCAGCAGTCAGAGTGCAGACAGTGATGCTCAAACAAAAAATTCTTTATAGCCTCACTTGCAAGAGTCCTTATTTTTATTCCAGTTACTGTCAAAAGCACCAGTGAAAACTCAAAAACTCCCCAGGCATTTTTTTGAGGTAATTAGATGGAGGGTTTCTCCCAGAGGAAGATGGGTGGAGTTAGAGACACATATTACCCTGCATTAGGAGTGACAGAGTCTCGGGAGAGCTTTCCAACCAGCCTCTGAAACTGCAGCAAGTAACTCCACATCAAAGAGCCTTTTAAAGTGGTCAGATGGACAGAAAAGGTCTTTGTGAAGGTAATAAGCATTTAAAACTTAGAAGAAATGATGTTATTCTACTTTATGGTTTCAGGATCAAGAAAACAACAGAGGCCCTATATAATGTTTCCCAAAACATTCAAGCTGAGCTGCAACATAGAATTGAGGGCCACAATTATAGTAAACTAGTTGTCAAATATATGAAATAAGAATCACCGAATCACGGAATATTCATGGTTGGAAAGGACCTCCTAGACCGAATCCAACCATACCATAACAAAAAAAAAACACCTAAAAAACCCCCAAACACCTAAATACCCTGATCAAATATGACTTCAAAACACACAAAATAACCCCCTATGTGCCTGCCACTAGAGCATGTCCTGAAGCACCAGGTCAACCCATTTCTTTACCTCCAGGGATGGTGAATCAACGACCTCCCTGGAAGGCTGTTCCAGTGCCTCACCACTCTGTAAAGAATTTCTTCCTACTATCTAATCTAAACCTCCTATGCCTCAACTTCAGACCAGCTTAAACCTGAGCAAGAACTTCTTGGTGAAATCCAAGGGTGCTTGTATACCTTGCTGTTAAAGGCTGAAGTAAAGCTGTAAACTCTGTGGTCTGAAGGAGCTCTAACATATGAGCCTGGACATTTCTGTGCTTGAGTTTCCTTCTTGCTTCCAGAGTCCAAGTCAAAATTTCTGCTGTTTCAAAGCCACTTTGTATATTTGTTCTAAATGAAAGAACTGGTCACCCTTTTCTTTTTTTTGTCTCACCTACCAAACCTTTCTGAGGTGGGCACAGGCTCTGAGGAACTTTGAAACCTCACTTTGGCCAATCAGACAAATAGGTCTGATAGATTTAGCAGCATTTCGAAGTCAGAAATTTGGTAAAGGTACATGCTAGTACATGGACAATTTTGAGTATCTGTTGACCCAAAAGGTTGGGATTTAGAGATTTAGAGAATAGAGGTGAAAGTTATGAGAAATGTCAACCTGTTGAGGCTCAGTACAAAGCTGCAGTATGGCTTTTATTACAATCTCTTTTATATGCAGATGCATTAACAAATTAGTCTAACTCCTTTATAGAACTGGAGTACAAAAAGTAGGGAGGTAATAGTAGAAACAAATACTTGAAGTCTTCAGGTGATAAAGTAGGGGAAGTTACAGATCATATCTTAGCTAAATACACCTAAGTGATACGCTGCTTGGTGGAAAGTCAGTTCTGAAAGAGTTGTTTCTTTCCAGCATTATTTAGTGGGCTATTAAACTGACTTTCAGGAAAAGTCACAAATACAGTTCTAAACAAGACTTCTTACCAGGAGTTTAAGAAATCTTTAATACTGGGCTCATGACTGTGTTTCTTGCCATCTGTAGTATTTCTAGGCTGCTTGTTTTGGGGTTTTTTTTCCCCTTCCTGGACCTTCTCTTGACATTACTGGAGGAGTACATGTATCCATTTCAAAGTTCAGACAAAGAAGAGTTTGTTCTGAAAGATTCAGCTGCTTTGTTATGGAGGCAAAAATGTAGAGCGTTTTCCCCAACATTCTGATATTTCCTGTTTCTTTCCCACCACCCCAACCCTCCTTATTGGGGTGGATGTTGGTAAATAACAACAGTGATGAAAGAGTCCATCAGATTCTTATTTTGATTCCTGCATGAATCGCTCATTTTCTCAGATAAAAAGAAGAATCTTCTGCCTTCTCTGGACACCCAACAGAGTGACGTTCTTTGTGGTTGTAATAATTATTGGTATCTTATCATATTGTTACCTTATTATTATTGCTATTTTATGTGCTCTTTTCCACTGATAGTTTTATTTTAAGTGGCTGACCACAATGTTAGATTCACAGTTTGACAATGTGGAATGTGTCAATGTCTTCAGAAGAAAACATAGCTGATAGCATGCTTCTTATCTGTTTGATAGCTATTTTTATTAGAATTAAATTGCAGACTCTTCCTCTTCTCCATTCCCTTTAACATGCCAGAATAATTATGGATGAACATAAGACAATTTTTTTTTTACCTTCCCTTGTAAGACAATTCTTCAAAATGGTAAAAGGAGATGATTTGCATATTTTCATAATAAAGTACAAATGAAGGCAGACTGAGTATGAAAGGAGAGCTATCATGGCAGTGTGCAGGGCTCCACATGCCATTAGGGTGACTCATGGACTTGCTAGGCTAAGTCAGAAAATTATGCAAATATCAATATACCAATGAGAGAAGTTTCTGCCTGCAGCCCCCTGTGACTCAAACTCCAGCGCTGTTTCTGTGCGTGATTATGTTTACATTTTAAGATGCATTTATTAGAGTATAAAAATGTAAATGTCCGCAGATTGGCTGCACGCAATTCATTGTAGGGGGCACAAAAATACCTTTGCTTGGCTTTGTGTGTTTAATCTGAATAATTAATGAGCCTGACAATTTAATTCTGCATAATCATATTCCCATAAGCAGCTCCACAACTTCTCATTTATTGCATTTTGCAGGACAAGCAGAAATGGTACAAAAATAGGCATGAAACAAACCCTGGGCTCTGCTGAGTGATGCCTGTACCTGAACTTTCAAGAAAAATAAGACCTAAGTATGAAAGTTAGACTCTTCCATCTTTAAACTAAAGATTTTGTGCTGCACATGTGAAAGACTTGGTAGTAGATTGCACTGTTCACATGATTCAGATTACTGGTGAGTGAAAATCAGGAAGAACAGAAGTTAGGGGATATAAATGGATGGTGTGGCCAGTATCAACCCCTAGGAAAAAGTATATCTGCTTTGAAGACACCTTTACCTTTCCTGATGACAATTTTCCAGTTGAGAGAGACCAAACATTGTCCAGGCATGAAGTCTGGAGATTCTCACTTACCATCACCCAGATACAGATTTCTATAGTAACTTGAAATAATTACAATTACTGTTAGATTTTTACAAAAATTACTTAAGCAGTTTGAAGATTAATTGTTAGTGGGAGACAGTGGGATATGTAGTCTACTGGGGATTGATTAATGATCATTTATTATATCAGGGTTTAAAAGACAAGTTGCTTTGTATTGTGCCTGACTGTCCATAAAAACAAGTGCTGCACCACACTTGGTAGAAGAGCTGTGCATTTCCAATGCACAATATTAAGACTCAAGCACCAAATTTATGAATAATATATAATTAATTCTAGTTCCTACCACATTATATATAGTGTTCTGATATTTTCTGAGGGACCGTGTATTAGGCATGCAGAATTTAGGAAAGATACCTGGTCTGATGTTTTTCCCATGTCCATGAGGAGATGAAAGACCCATGTATTTCTGCTTAGGTCTGTTGTCTCTGCCTGTTAGCAGTGAATCTTTTGGGCCAAGAGACAGACTATTCTTTTGATGGTGTGTCAGATTTGAGGAATATGTCACATTTGAGGAATATGTCACTGCTAGCATTGTTTGTTTGGAGTGACAATTCTATTGACCCTGGGGAAATCTATTGTGACTTGCTTTTTTTTGCAAATGTTGTGGGATTTAAGTATTTTTTTGTTGTTGCTCTTTGGTTTAGTTTGTTTTCCAGAAAGAAGCGTAACACCAGTTTCATGCTTCTAGGACATCAAATCATACCAAATGGTCTTGCTCTTACCTTTTCTGTCTTCTTATTCTCTGTTATCCTTACTAAACAGAAGAACAAATATTTCAAGAGCCCAGAAGTTCTTACTGCAGATTTCTTTTAAACAGAAACAGTAAATCCTATTTTGTAATAAAATCATATTAAATACAGATCAGTCTCTGACTCTGCATTCTTTCTGTTTAAGATTTCTATTCTTCTGTAATTTTCATTCTCTACCAGAACATCGCCCACACATTATAGAGGGTATGCTTATTCAAGCTATGGATGTTTTACACTTAGATACTACCAGATTATCCACTCAATGGATGTTGATGCACACCTGGACTTCACTCAGGGATGAGCTAAATAGCTGCTTTATTGAAGAAACCTGGCCAAGAGGTTAGTACTCTTTGAGGTCTCACCCCTCTATATACTATGTCAGTAACAGACCTAACAGGTTTCTTTGAACTCCAGTGATTGCATGCTTCTCCCCTTTTAATGTAAGACTTTCTCTCCATAGATCCATATATCACTGAACAAATTGTTGTAGTCTTGGAGGAGGGATAGTGCTCAAGCTGATGTATTCCTGCACCAGGCCTGCACTTGTGGCTTTACTGCAGGAAGAGTTACTGTTGGAGACTGAGGAGACTGTTAACAAGGCAGGTACAGGCTGGTTTCTAGGACTCAGCATATCATGCTGTGTCAACTTTCAAAGACTGAAGAGTATGAATCTGAAGTCTAGGACAAAAGATATTATTCAGAGACAAGTCCATGTTGCTTCCAGAATCTGAGACATCTTTGAGATAATAATCACCAAGTGTCTGTCTGTCCTTTTCCACCGTCCTCAAAATAAATGCATATTACTTGCTCCATCAGTGGCTGTCCCTAATATCAGAACACTAAAGTGCATCTGCCTCCTCCTGCAGCTTGACTGCCCAGCATGCACATACGTAATGGTGCTGGTGTTCAGTCTTGAACTCTTTGAGAATTCTCTGCCAAGAAGCCTTAGTGGGACCTTTTTCCTCTCTGATTTAACCCCTCCATAGCATTTTGCTCAGGAACTGTTTTTAAGCTATGTTACAGCCTTATCTGTGTCTATTCTCTTATCTCCCTTGCTCTGACCCTGATTCACTGACTTGATGTTCTGGCTTGACTCAGACCCACCTCATCACTGTGGACTTGCTGGATGATGACTGGACACTTGGATGACCTTGTTTACCATTCCAGACCTGCTGTCTTTGCTCAGGCACTGTGACGCTGTTCCTCAATCCCTACTCCCTCACATCATGGAGCAGCACCTGCCCTTGGTGCTCTTTGACAATTAGGAAGAAAGACTGTCCATGTGTACCCAGAGGGTACAGCTGTGTTCTGAACATACAGACATCATTAGCCTTTATTGCTCATCATAGTCTCTATTAATCACCTCTATTAATCATCTCCAGTGACCTGTAGGATCAGGATATTCCATTCATATAACTGAAGGTTTGTTGTAGCATGTAGCACATGGGGATGTATGTTGCTTACACAGTAGTAAAATCCCTACAAAGTAGACTGAAAGCCACACATGTGCTAGTAATAAGTAGCATGAGAGGATGAGTAGTGTGTTGGATGGCATCATCTACCTTCTCCATGACAAATCCAACATCAGATTAGTAACTGCAAGCTGGTTCCATAGTGTTAAGGCAGCTAGGCTTCATGTAGACATTACTGCTGTCCTGGCTGGTGAAACTGTAAGTGTGCAGTGGGAGAGCTCATGCTATAGCAAGATCCTCACAGGACCTTTAATGCAGCCTTTTTTATCTTGTACTTCATGGTAAACACCCCAGCTGCTGTGAGCAGTATCCAACCTGGAAAGACCTTGTTCTTGCTGCAGGTTTATAATCTAGTGAGAGAGCTGTGATGGAAAATTCTGCTTTTTGAGATTCTTCTGGTCATTTCTAGTAGGGCATGGATGACCCTGAGGTTATCTTCTTCGGTCCATGTTTTGCCAACCCAGCCGGTAGCAAGAGGCAGCACAGCTGTGCAACAAGTGGGAAGAAGTTAAACATTAATGTAGTGCATGTCCCCTTTCATTAATCTTGTTGGTGGGGTCATGACATGTAGAGAGCACACAAATGAAGTCAGGATTCTACAGGACAAGTGTTGTTGAGGTGTATAAGGCAATGCAGTAGTTTTGTTATCATACACTCCTACTAATCTGCAACATGGCCATGACCTCACTGAGTCAAACAATCCTGAGGCTTTAGGAATACAGAGGAATATCTGTCCATGTTATTTGTCCCATAGGACTGTGAAAAACTCTCTGATATAGCTGTCGAAGAGCATACCTAGATATAGTCTGAGCAAGGTGACTTCATTGCCTCAGAATATTCTTATTGCTGAGTCTTACTCCTGTCTCTACAAATATTCCAGATTAATTTCATCCTACATAATCTCGTGACCAAACCCTTTTCTCCTTTATCTCAATCCACAATTTGAAATTATTTGGTTTGGTTCAGACCATTTGGAAAGTCTTCTAGTTTCACTTTCTTACTATACTATCTAATTAAAAGCACACCAATACATGTTCTTTAATCTACCAAAGACTGTTCCTTTCAGATGTCATACTGCAGTTTCACCATTAATCTGTTAAATCTGTGTTAAAACAGTTGAATATTCGTTCTCATGTGCCAGAATCAGATATTATTTTCATTCAGAAGACAGTATCCTTATTTTCTTCCCTGCCCCTGATACAGGTGACTTACCAGGTCAAATAAAACACTGTTTGAACTTTCTTCAGTTTCCTCTTATCACTGCCTAAATTCTAAAACTGTGTAGTCTATAACAGCTCTGTCCTTTTGCTTTCTCATATTCATATTTTTGGCTTGCTTTCAGTCCTGGTCTATGGTCATTTAAGATCTGCAAGAGATGCTTTATTGTGTTTCATTCCAAAGTCATGCATAAGAACAGAATCACAGAATTGCTCAGGTTGGTAAAGACCTTCAAGATCATCAAGTCCAACCTCTCCAACCTATCTAGGACTGCTTTTTTGGAGGAAGGGGCTTGGCTTCATTAGAAAAGAAAATAAAAAGCTGGCAATAAGTTTAGCTCCCTAGGAGTCATGGATTTTATTACAGATCTGTCCAGCCCATAACATAGGTCCCATTCCCAAACTATTTTTACCCTTCCTAGACTGGGTAGATAAAATTAAATGATCTTTGCAGTGAATATTCAGAACCTGTTACTCCTTCCCTAGCAGGACCTGTAAAAGGGAACATTTCTAGCAGGGCCCAGTTAAAAGGGAACATTTCTAGGAAACTACTACACACAGTTATGGTTTGGAAGAACTGAAGAACTACTGTATACTGTCTTTTTTTTTTTTTTTTTTTGGTGATGTCTGCAAGTTAGACAACAATGACTTAGAAAATGGGGATTGGGAAATTATGTTGTGGAAACAGCTGGTGCTAAAAAAGGAACAATCAGTCATGTGGTGATGTCATACTGAAGGATCTGTATCTGGTCATGAATTGAGAGATGATGATAGACCTCAGTTTATCACATATTGTTGAAATTCTGTGATTGCTCTGAAACAGTTGAGCAATACCAGCATCAAGCTAGATTAGAAAATATGATTTCTTGTTTTTCTCTGAAGTATGCTAAATTAAATTCAAAACATTAAAACTTTTTTTTTTTTTTTAAGATTAGCAGAGACAGAGAACCTTTGTAATGATTTTAATTAGTTAACTATGAAGGCACATTTAATCAGTGCTATCACAGGTAGACAAGAAACATAGCCAGGAGGAGAACATAATGTGTTCAGTTTCCATGGAAATTTTCTCAAAGAAAACGGGAAGGTAAGCATTTATTCATACTATAAGGTAGTAAATATTCTTAAAAACATCATAGTCACCCAATCTATAGTTTTAAAAAACTAAAAAACCCCTAAAAAATGCAAGAATAATTTTCAAATTCTAGACCTATAAAGATAAGCAATGTAAATTTCTAAAGACAAAGGAAGCAAGGGACGAGTTCAAAACTGTACCTGTTACTAAGTTTCCTTAGTAACAGGCACAGTCTGCTGAGTGAGCCAAAGCTGTCATTGCCAGAGTAAATCCTATTTTTAGAATGATCACTGCATTCTGCAAGCTCAACTATGACTTCACTGGTTAAAATGAAACATTTATAGTGTGACAAAAGCCCAAAACTGATGATGATGATGATTATGACTATATCTAAAAGTATGGATGATGCTTTTATGACTTTTTAAATTCACCTTCATTTTATAGGGATGATACTTGGTTTTGTTTAAAAAATGCAGGAGACCCTAATGCAAGATTGGAAACAAATGTTCTTTGGTAAGGGACGCTGTTTCTGCTTGTGAAATAGGAAGAAAGGGTTTTTTTATTATTTTCCCATCATCAGTGCTATATTTGTGGCTTAGATACTTAATATCAATATCATTTGTTGGTTTGTTTTGACTGAGTGTATATTCGTGCTTTTATATAATTTATGATGCTATTTTTGTTGCCTGCCTGCAGTCTGATCTACCATAAAGGAGTTAGGATGAAGTCTTTTACAATGTTTGCATCATCTTAGTAATTGATCAGCAGCATTTCAGAAATATAAATATATTTTGAGCAAATTAAACAGCATTAATCCACATGTGAATTCTAAATTCTGTAAGCATAAGCTGTGGAAAATAATTAATAAAACTTAGTTTCATTTCAGTGCATCACAGCCCTTCTGAAGTCATCTCCTTTGCCTGCTGGCTATATATTAGGTTGTACATTTAATAGAAGTCTGCCAGTACTTTTTTTGTGGCATTGTCATATTTTAAAGGTGAATTCATCTTAGGTACCTTGTTGAATGAAGGTCTTATCATGAAATTTGTGAGAAATTGCCCTTCTCTCATGTCATGGCATGTGCAGAAAGTGCATAATTCCTGGTGATCTTAAATCCATGGTACAAGCAGCATGAGTATAAGCATTCCCTCATCCCTTTTTTGCATTACTTAAGTAAAATGATCATTTATGCCCTATTTTCAATGTTAACACATACTACTTTGCCAGATAGAGGCTTATTTGTCTCTTATTTTCCACAATATAAATTTTGAGTCATAGTAAACCGTAGTAAACAATTAGGTCTGTAAATTTCTTGCAGAGATTTTGCCATATAAGTTAGCTACACTGAAAGCATATGAGGTCCTAAGATTTATGTAGTAATTATCTTTTGCTGTTAGGGTCTGATCCAGTTTCCACTGAAGTTAATGTACATTTAATGATGCCAATAGCAGCTAGCCATTAGAGGTGAATTGATTAAAAAAAAAAAAAAAAAAAAAAAAAAAAAAAAAAAAAAAAAAGCACCATCTTGCTTTTGGATTAAAGTTGTATCATATTAAGTAGATAATTAGACTTAGTGAAACTTTATGGGTTTGTCACTCAAATGTGAGAACCATTTAAGAATAAGAATTCTATTTAAAAGAAGCACAAGATCATTGTTAGTCAAGGAAAAATAGTGTTAGGTCAAAAGGCCAAGTTTAGAGTTTTGTCTACTTAAAGTTTGGGGATTTGTGCTGAAACAGAGCCATGTCTACCTTAAAAAACCACTTGTATACAAACTTCTATAGTCAGACTTTGTGACTGGACCTTTTCTTTTTGTAGTACAGCACTGCCATCATATAAAATAGATATAAACACCAAATATAACATGTTAACGTGTATATTGCATAATAGATTTGGTGAAAGCATGGAGCATCCCTAGTGCAGTGACAGAAAAATGTATTTCATAGCTTCCCCAATGTTGAATTAAACTGATATGCAATTGCATGGCATTTGGCAAGCAAAAGTAAAATCCCTACAATATTAAGGGTATCTTAGTTATGATGTTTGCATTTCAGATCATCCAGAATGTGTGTGGCACATTGATTCCTGAAATATTTCCTCTGAAGAACTAAACTCCTGTTTTAATTACCAGATGTAACCCCCCTCCAGCCCCAAACAAACAAATTTACTTCTCAGATGCAGATAATGAAAACAATAACAACTTTGTAAAGTAGTACTAGCTTCAGGAGACAGTTGCAAGAGTAAGTAAGTCCCTTTGTTTTGAAATCCTTCCTGAATATCATGACTCATCTTCCAGATCTATTTTGGGTTCTGTCGTATGTGTGTGTGGCTGAGGTCACACAAGCAAGTAATCCAAGCAGCTGAAGCAGTGAAAGTTGTCAAAGGAATAGTTTATTACATGAATTTGCTATATAGCAATGTCTTATCATGCTCTGCCTGTTCATAAAAGAATATGAGAAGTAATCTGCCTCGGCTGCTGTGACTTAAATCTTCTTATTCAGAATCTGAGAGAGCTTCAAATTCCTTCTTTAGATAAGGTCAGATCTAACTCTTTACTTCCAGGAAAATAAGGTAAAAATACTTAAGATGGCTTTTTATTTTATCTTGAAATCAGGTTTAACAGTGATCAGAGAAACAATATATATTTTGAATAGAAATATATTTCTAGGTTTAAATAGTAGTTTTTGGTGTAGTAATGCCCCCAGAAGACTAAAACAGTTACTATCTGATTTTTACACATTCATCGTCTAATTAGGAAAATTCAGTATATATGCACTTGATGATAAGCATGATCATGAGTGCTTTTTTAGCTTTCATGTCAACTCTGAGGGCTGCAAAGAGTGCAAAACACTAATAACACTAACACTCATTCACTGCGACATCTGTACAGAGGTGTCGAGCCAGGGTTTGTTCAGGGCACATGATGAGTCATCTCTGGCTGGTGAAGAGTGCTGCTCAGCTGGGTGAGCAAACCTCTCTGTCGGGACCATTACCTGCTTGGAGGGAAGCAGATGTGTCAGGAAAGGAGTGAAAGAGGAGACGCCCATGATATATTCCCAAAGAAAGTGGTGTGCTTTCTTCAGATTTTAAGCTTTTCATAGATGACAGTGAGAAGAATAAGAATGCACTGATTTCAATAGAGTAGGTTCAGTGTGCCCTGATCACCTCAGATCAATTCCTACTTTTAGATTTGACAGTTTTGGAATTCCAGGAAGAGTATTATGTTTGCAAATGAATGCAAACAAAATAAAGCCTGTGATCTACACTATTCATTAAAAATCTGGGGGTAGTTTATGTCTGACCCAGACCCTAACTTTCAAATAAAACTTGGTTGGCAGCTTGGTTTGGGGGTTTTGTTGCTATTGCTGCTGACTGCCTATTTAATTCTTGAGTTCTTTTATTTTTTTCCCCCAAATTCCTAAGTCTTTCACAGTGTAAAGAACTGCTAAACTCTCTAACTAAATTAGGATGAGAATTAGTCTTTCTGAAAACCCTGAGATTTTGAGATCTGTATAGGGGACTTTGTTGGACTCTGATCAAAAGCACATCTCTAGGTTTTTTTCTTTTCACTAGTGTCCTGGGAATAATTTTCAATGGGAAGCAGGTCACTTATGGTCAGAATCAGCAGGCTAAGTGCTCCATCTGTTCTCTGACATGTTAGGCTCTTTCACTGTTGCTTCCAGGTCTTGCTATAATGGACATCCTGATCTTATCATGGCAAAGTTTTGAAAAACAAAAACAACAAAAAAACCCAACAAAACAACAAAACACACACACACACAAAACCCCAACCAACCAACCAAAAAAAACCCAGAAATGTTTGGCAATAAACAGTAGAATAACCAGGATAAGCTTATTAAAAGTCTCGATCACAAGGTCATCTGGATACCTTGGAGACAGCAGTTAATGTAGACAAAAAGGTATTTATCAAACAGTATCATAAAGTTCCTTTTGGTTCTTATTCTCTTACTGCATATCACCAGTATGATTTATGATGGATGGCTTTAAAATCTTATAAGGCTTTTTCAGATTAACTGCAAAAGCAAGGTAAGAAACAGTGGCTGTATTTTTTTAATCAACTATCTGTAGAAGAAGTCCTTCCAGTTCATGAAGGAAAGCTAACATTTGCAAAGGTTATGTTCCACATAAGTTCCCATCTATGCTACATGCAAGTGAATATATTGGTGCTGAGTCTTCCAGATTCTGAGTATTAATTTGTCCCATATACTACTGTTACAAAAGACTGTAGAATCTAGAATAGTTCTGGCAAGAAACTTATCAGGAACTCTGAACAGACACCAAAACCTAGTTAATACTAAATAGAACAACATATGTTGTACCAAACTAGAGGCACTAAAGCATACCTAAACCAACCCATTCAGCTGCAACAAAGTGACCTCATCAGTATTCTAACAAGAGAAACATGCAAAGTATCCAAATGGTGATTAATTTATCTTAATTTTGTTGGAGTAGTACCAGGATAATATGCTAAAGGAACAAGGACATTTTTTTAACATTAAGCCAGCTAGGTAACACCTTTCACTCATAAAAACTCATTGGTTAGTTTCTATCTAATATCAAAACAGCACATGTAGGCTCTAGGAGGAAGGGGTAACTTGCCCTGCAGTTGCTATGATTCTCTCAAAGATGTAGACCACAGCAAAATGACAGACTGGTATTGGTATATCCTTCTTCAAAATGGATAAATAAAAATTAAAATACAATCAGCAAGAATATACTTTTTCCAAGGTACAAAAATATAAAAATTCTTGTTCCTAAATTTCTTGTTTACCAGACCTGATATGTACAGATCAACGTGAAGAATCATCTTTGCTGTCTGTAGCACAGATATAAAAAGCTCTAAGGTAAGCCAGTAGGACCTTTAGCTTTGGCATTTATTGAGTTTTCTAATCTTGACCAGAGTGCTTGTCTGGCAAAATTCTGGCATTTTAATTGATGCAAATTATAGATAAGGTGCAATGGAAGCACAAATTGTTGCCGTTTGTTATTGCACTGTACTACAGAAATTTGGGAGCTGAAATTTAAAGGAATCTGCTGAATGCTTTAAGAACACTAAAAATTAGAGATTTTTGCAAAAGCATTGACTGTTAGTTAACAAGCTCATTTTTGTCTCAAGGGAAAATAGATTTTCCTTCTGTAAAGATTGTTTTTATTTCCTCACAGCATGCAGTTCTATAAACTGCATGCAAGAGACTTGGTTGGAATTTATAAATGGCTGTAGCCTTTTATTGTGTTTTATGCACTTGTAAAACTAGAATGGATACTGTAAGTGAAGTAATATAGTAGTCATTTTCTATGCAGTTTGATTTAAGGAAATCTAATGTTTGATTAGAACTTATCACATGATTTAGCATTAATATTCTTTCCTACTATTTTCTCGTTTTGTATTTCCTTTCTAACACAAAGTTCATTGACATTCTCCCAGTCATGTTCAAGGTTATTCATTATGTGATTGATTACTGCCTACCTGCAACTCACTTCTGGGGAATTTCCAGTCTCGTACAGTTACAGTGTTTGGAAAGCCCTTCGAGAATGTTAGTTTTGCAAAAAATCAGAATATTTGTTTCTTCAGCACTATAGAAATCTCCTGGGTACTAGTGAGACACCCTATACCTCCCACCATCACCCCACATGAGGAGCTGCAGTGATAACTTCCAACAGCACAGCTGTAGCTTTTTTCCATGCTGCTACCCAAGACTGATCTTGAGTGAAGTTTCTAAGTTTAAGACAGGCCTTCAAGGGCTCCTCTACACCACTTCTATCCTTTTTATGTCTGACTTTTATCCAAATATACTTAAAGGTATTTCTTGAAATGGATTTGTGCTAAAAATAAGGACCATTGAATCCAAATGTGCCTTAACTCTATAGATTTGATTTGCAGGGAACATGCCTTTCTGCACTGCCAACTTTGTGATTTTAAGCTGAAGTCTCCTGACATTTGCTGTTTAAGTTAATGACCCATCTCTTGAAGACTGGTGATTGTAAGACTGTCTGCTTCATTTAGGTGAAATCTCTAGGCTTGTAACTGCATGGCAAAGTTTGAAAACTTACTGTCTTCACTTTACATTTTCAGAAACAAAGACAGAAGCCTTCTAGTTAAAAAATAATGTAGGCTTTTTTAATAGAATTGATTTTTGTCTTGTGGAGTTTAGAGGTCTCTTTTGAGGTTATGGATTTCTTATTAGCATTTTGGATTGTGGCGCATTTTCTAAGCTCAAATCTTTTGCACTTGGCAAAACAGCATATTGCCTCTATTGTAATTTTTTTGTCACTTTTGTCCAAGTTATTAAGTCTTGAAAATTGCTTTGAAAATCTTTCAGATTACTACTTCTTGTTAAGTCAGGCCATAAAGTGATCAGAGTTAGCATAACATATTGATTAGCCACCTGTGCAATGGAACCCAATGTGAAAATCAATGGTGTTAGATTTTTTCAGAAATTGAATGAAATGAAATGGAAATGCATTGGGTTTGTCAGATAAACTCTGCTTTTTACCAAAGATGTCCTGTCTATAACAATGTCAATAGTTTTAAGCATAAAGAAATTAGGATACAGATGTCTGACAGGAAAATCCACAAAAAGGTTTTGGAAGGAAAGGAAAACTGAGAAAATCAGAGTAGTTGTCAAGCAGTATCAATTTCAGAAAACTGAGTAGCACCGAGAAGTCAGAACTCTTGGTGCTGGCACCCTACCCTAATGCAAAGAGTGGCTGCTGGTTATAATAAAAAATTTTATTCCTCCAAGGAAATTCTGATTTTTTTAGCTGGAGCTGTTTTAGTACTTCACAGAAATAAAGCAGTGGGAGGTGCAGGATGCTCCACTGTATACATATATTCTCCAGTGATAGTAACTTTTGACAGATTCCTTGTAATAATTTTCTACACCATCCCTCTTCCTAATCACTATACATTGAATGCCACAAGTATCTGGCAGCTGGCTTCTGGATGGGGAAAAGGGCAGAAAGACCGCAGCTTGCTTTAAAAGGGTCAGAGAAAAGTCTAAGTTTGGAGAGGAACTCCTCTGTTATAACCTAGCATGAAGTTAGTGTTGGAGAATGCCTGTGTGTTTGCAGCCTGACCTAAGGACACCTAACTGGCAGAGAAAAGACCTTGGTTAAGATGCATGCTCCATGGGGATACATGAATCTATGATGCCATCACTGAATTTTTAAAAAATAACTTATTTTTAAAATCACCAAAACAGATATAAGTGAGTTTTCCCCTTTCATATGAGTTCATTACTCATATGGTTATAAGGCTGGGATATTTCTTCTCTGTTGTCCTTCTAGCCTTCTAACCTTTGCATTTTAAGAATATATCTCATATTATCTTGGGTCAGAACCTTACATTTAAGCTGACAGTATTCCTTCTGTTTAAAACCAAAGCTGAAGCTTTAGCTTCTCCACTGTCTTGTCCTAGCTCCAGTCATCATGTCATGGCAATTGTTACCTTGTACTGGCAACAAGTCCACTCTGCTAAAGGGTAGGAAGGGGACTATTCTGTTTCAACCACTGTTATTCTAAGCTTTCCATGACTTTCTGTGCATTACTACTGTCACCAGGAACAGCAGGGTTTCTCAGCCTCACCAGTAGCTGGCTGCCACTTCACAATACCAAGAAGGTGTTCAAACTGTATTCAGCAAGTACAAACAGCCTCATTTGAGTATTCAGTTACTGCTAGCTGGTAGCCGAACACTGACCAAGCCATTGCAATACAGAAAAGACAGTGCTACTTAATGCTTCATAGCTTGCTCTTTTTATCTTGCTAGACTTTTTTTTTTTTTTTTTTTTTTTTTTTTTTACAAGGGGGTATATGGTGAAGGAATAATTTAAACTTTTTTTCTTTATAAAGTTTCAATCTTCACTACCCGCATAATCACCACTCTTTTGAACTCAGTTAGTAGCATGTTTGTTGAAACAGCAGAAGTACATGAAAAGTGATTTTGTAGCATAACTGTAACAGCATTAGTCATGTACTAGCAAATCACTTAGAAATGGGTTTTCCATATGCCTCCTGTCTTGGAGTCCAGAGGATCTGGCATTTGTATAGGATGTCTCAGTAGTAAAGGATGTCTCAGTAGTAAAATGTTTGCTCACTGCTCAGAACTAGAAAATGTCCAGGAAACATGCACAATACCTATGACCAGAAAATAATTAAAATAGTTATAGATGGAGCTCTGGAGACAGGATGCTCAAGTGTCCTTGCAGGCAATGCTAAAAGACCACATCTAAGGAAATCTACTGCAGAGCTAGGAAGAAGATACTGAAATATTAACTTTCAAGAAATATTGACCACTGTAAAGGAAACATTTTGCAGATGAAAAAGTAAATTGAAAGATTGCATTGGGTGAAATGTAAGTGGAGAGGTGAGAGAGAATGACATCATGCTTCATGAAAAAAACTCAAATGTTCCTCAGGAAAGAAAGTCCCAATATGTCACTCTTCCATCTCTACCAGGTCAGTCAGTGTTCACAGGCATGGCTGCTGGCTGTACAGGGCATCTCACCAGCACCCCAGTTTCAACCTTTTTTGTCTGTTTGCCTTTTTGTGCTCAGTCTGGATGACAGTCAGTGCTGTATTCCGAAGAAATAAAAAAACAATTTGTGCTCATCATACCAGAGGCTGAACAAAAATTTGAGAGAAAATTATGAGGGAGAAAAAGAAGGGAGCTGGTGCCACAAAAGATATTGAGATACAAAGCAGCAAGGGGGGATAGGAATATCAGCATTCACCATTGTTGATGAACAGTGAGCAATAGGATGGTTTAGACAACTATTTTATTCTCTCAGGTCACTAAAAGTCACTTTTACAACTAGAAATTTATGGATGTATATGAATCTACATCTACCTTTAAAATATGCTGCTAATCCTGCAACACATTTACAATGAAGTATTGTTTCACCAATTGAATAAAAAGAGGGTGGCTTTAGTAAACAGATAAAGTGTCCCAGTTTCTATGTTTCAGCTGATCCTTGTGCTCAACTGCATCTCAACTTATCCCTGTGCTTTGACGAGAAAGGAGTATTTTTAGTGTATTATAAATATGTATGGCTTATTTACTCCTTTATTTTCAAAAGAAAACTTAGTGTCCTCTGCATGAATGGATGTGAGTGCTATAGGAAAATGAAATGTTTTCCCAACAGAAGTCATAAATACTAAATTTTGCAGCAAGCAGCCATTAGTCTTAATACTTGCAAAATCATTGGTACCAAAAAGTGTTTTTTCTTTCACAAAATTAGGTGCATGGTATTTAAAGACTCAATGCTGAATCTGTGTAAAACTTCACCATGAGAAAATTTTTAAAACTTCTGGAGAAACAGAGGAACAAATGTGGCTAAAATACAAAGTATGCACAAGGACTGGAAAAGAGAACAGCCCACAGAAGACCCTGCAGCAATGACAGCATTGCCTTTGTAACCTGTGAGAGAAAATACCACTGGGGACATCATTATGCAGAGGCTGGTATCCAAAAGCTTTGCATTTCCTTATAAAGAAGCAGCAAAACAAAGTTATGGCACGGACAAATCTCTAGGACCTCAGCACATCCTGCATCACCTCAGAAATATGTAATCCCTGCTTCAGCAACCCCCTAAGAGATCAATTATGGAATTCTTTGAATAATAAAATTTAAGTGAAACTTCAGACTCAGCTGCTACCTTATATTACTTTTAATTTAAGTCCTCAGAAATCCTAGTTTAGGCAGAGGCAGTGGCACAGAAAGAGTAAGGGTACTTTATAGCCTATAGTTTATAGTGCTCTAGTTTGGCATGCTTCAAAAGTCTCTGGTGCCTGTGATATCACTGGTTTTGTCTACATAATCATAGAATCATTAGGGTTGCAAAAGACCTCTAGGATCATCAAGTCCAACCTTCATCCTAACTTCTCTCTCTCTCTCTCTCTCTCTTTCTCTCTCTCTCTCTCTCTCTCTCTCTCTCTCTCTCTCTATCTATCCATCCATTAGACCATAGCCTCAAGTGCTATATCTACTCGTTTTTTAAACACCTCCAGGGATGATGACTCCACTACCTCCGTGGGCAGCCTGTTCCAGTGCCTAACCACTCTCTCAGTGAAGAATTTCTTCCTCATATCTAATCTAAACCTCCCCTGA
>JANIJG010012734.1:12799-48834 GCA_024611175.1 Megaceryle torquata | reverse complement strand
CCTCTCCTCTCCTCTCCTCTCCTCTCCTCTCCTCTCCTCTCCTCTCCTCTCCTCTCCTCTCCTCTCCTCTCCTCATAACCTGAGAAGTTGCCTACACATTTGGGAGAAGCATCCTGCAAGTGAAGTAGGAGAAGGAAGGGTAGGTTCCCTGCCATCCATGCATCATTCTTAAGTTCCAAAGATTAGAATTTACAGCATGAGGTGCTAAGACTGAAAAGGGATGTTTATTATTGCATCTACATTCTAGATCACAGCCAGCAGAAATTACACAAACATCATGGAGTCAACCTTCAAGAGAGCCTATCTCACAGCAGTCACCTTTTTCTCCCTCTTGGTCAGCTTCCTGTTATCAATGCCGATGAAGTTTGACTGTGCAGGAAAATTTATACATGATACTAAAGATGTCATCTGTCTCTGAGGTTCACGAGCAGGACAAAACCAATGCTGTTACTTTACCCATCCCTTGGTACCTAACGTTCAGTCTATGAACATCACACGGGATCTGTCCTCTGCACATCACAAGAGAAAATAGGGCTTTCAAATGGGAATTATCCAAGGCAGCCTTACAGCCAGCCACCAAGGTCACAGGCATTTTTCACCAGCTTGTTATTTTTTCAGTATGCTAAGTACTATTAGGATTGAATGAGGAATCTTTTACACCCTAGCTAGCATTTTCTTCTCCAACAGTGTTAACTCTGGGGACTTGTTGCTTTATTTTACCATACTTAGCTACCCATTATTGGTCCCAGTTATGTTTCAAATTAAAACCCAATCAAACCAAACCAAAAAGGTGGGAAAGAAATCCTCTCAAGTTTGGAAGCAAAACTCCCAGGCAGGTACAGGACCACTGCTAAAGAAGGCAACTGACACAATCTCTACACTGGCAGGGTTGTTTGGTTGAAGTTGTGTCACCTGTGCTGCCAGTGTTCTCTGTACCCTAAAAAATACCTAATTATGAAATAAACAGAGGAAGTGGTGTGCTGACTTGAACATAACCAACTTCCAAGCAGTAATTAAGGTAATCCTACAAAACAGGCCATGGCCAGGGAGGGAATTACAGGTTTTTCTTTGGTAAAACTGAGAAGTGGATGTGTCAGATCAGCTATCCAGCACAGCAAAAATAATACAGATTGCAAAGTAAGTACAAAGTGTAATAGATGTACTAAGTTATTGTCTGCAAAGGTCAGGGACATCTGGGCCAAGACAGGATTCTTTTCCCTGAAATTTTATACTGAAATTAAAAGGAAGTCAGCTGAAGTCAGCTTTGCCTGTACCACAAAATTATTGTTTGTTACCATGTATAAAATAACTCAACATGAAAAGATTAGGGCAGATAAAGACTACTACATTTAAAGGACCTAGATGCTAACTGGAACAGATGATGATAGGAAGTTAAGGATAACAGTGCTACATGCCACATCAAATTTAGCTCATGTAAACTAACATGATAGTTAAAGGATGTTCAAGTATAGCTTCCAGATGGAAGAGGGAAAGAAAGTCAGAAAAAACTTGCCTATGATGGTTTCTGATTACTTGCTTACTGGAAGGACATATCAGCTAGTGAAGAGTATTGTAACAAGAGAATGTATTGTCTTGCAGGAATTTTATCCTACCAAACAAAGCAATCTATCTCTACATATATGCACAGAACTGATGACAAATTCCAAGACAGGATAAATGTTGACAGAGAAAATTACCCCACATTTCTACCACTTTTAAAAATTCTGAAAAATGCCACTGATAGATGGGCATAATTGAAGTACAGCACAACTTGCCAGTTTCTCAATCTAAATAGCAGCAGTTTCTGACTTCATGTGCTCTTTCACTGTTGAGGTTTTTTTGCTAAGATTACGATCTTTTGGTAAGATTATGTTCCACACTGCTTTTCAAGCAGAGATTCCAGAACATTTCTAATTGCAATACACTTAAAGTGTGTCTCAGTAAAACCAAAATGTTATACATGAAAACATTATCATCTGAGGTAGAAAACTTCTGAATTCAAGTGCTATACTTCTAATGAAAAGATAGATGCTTTCATTGCAATCACATTTATGTCTGAGTCTTTAAGTAGAATTTATTAGATTGCTCCAGCAATTGGCATACAATAATGTGATGGTAAAATACATAAGTTAAAATATGTATACCAAACCCAGTATCACTTCCACACTATAAAGTAGACTGTTGACTCCATAAGCAGGACAAAGTGGTCTTTAAGCACTTCAAGCACTAGAAATGGGTACTAGGTAATAACTTCTATCTTGGGAGTATGGGTATTAATTTTTTTCAGATCACAGATTTTCACTGATAAATGGAACTACTGTACCACCACCTTCATTATAAAGTAGGAATACAAGGGAAGGGCAAGAGTTGTGCAGGAGAGAAAACCAAAAATACTGTATTGAAACTGCCTAACCTACCTTCATCAGGCTGAGAGATGTGCTGCCCATGTCATGGCCAAGCAGCTATACTGAAGGTGAGAACAAGACTGCACTGGGCCCAGGAGCCAACATAAAGTCCATAACTAGCACTAGTGGTATAGCACACTACAGAGGCAATTGCCTTTATAAAAAATCACTGCATAATTGTGGGGTTTCTTGGTTGTTGTTTTTTTTGTTTGTTTGTTTGGTATTTTTTTTTCCAGAAGATACAGAACTGGCATATTATGATATTCCCTTATAGAAATATAAATAAAGATCTATTTCCCTTTTCCAGATTCTTACACATTTTCAAAATCCACTAATGCACTTTGTTCGAGGAAGAAGCTGAAATGCAGCCACTGTATCAATTACCAAGAGAAAGTGAGTTACACAAGGGTTTTCTTTTTTGTTCTTGTTGGGTTTTGGTTGTTTCTCTGCATTTTTGTTTTCACACAGAATGGGAAGGAAATCACATGCTTCTGTAAGTGGCTAGCATTTCTCCATCACATCAGAAAATACATTTGAAGCCTGGATAAAAAGAGAGTGACCAAATGTGTAAATACCTTTTTTCACTCCTTTGGCAAAATTCTGTGTATTTTCCTTAAAAAAACCCCACCATGTATTTGCTGTTACTTTTCAAGAGCTGGCAGAGGCTTGGCCACACATATTTGATTAACATTAAGAAAAAAAAGATGTGGGCAAAACCTTTTCATGCAATTGTCTGAAAATCTCAACCTTTGATAAAACCCAATGCTGAAACAAAAATAGTAATAATGTGGTTGACGTTTACTTGAATGGTTCACTTGTTTAAACTTTATCTGATTCCATGCTTCCTGAATATTGATAGTTTGGTTTCTGGGATAATAGCAATACGGATAGTTATTTCATTATTTCATCTCAACAGGGTTTTTGAGGAAATGTTAGTTGATTTGTGGGTGTTTTTCTTATTTACCAGTGAAATACTATCTTCAAATACAGCATAGACTTTTTCCCACTTGTTTTATATAAAAATAATACAAATTCAGCTGTACTCTTGGAGGATTTATAATTGACAAAATCCTTCCAAGAGTTACTTTATCTTCCTTTTTTTGTTCATGCTTCCAGTTTGTCAGCAACCGAATCAACTTGGACTGTTGTGTTTCCTGTAACATAAATAGAACATTTAAAATAACAACCCTGAAAAGTCCTATTTTCTTTAGGTTACAAAACATCTCAAAAAAACCCCAGGTGGCTGAAAACCATTACACAACTGATTTTAATGTTTTGAGTTCCGAGGAAAAGTCAGCTGCAGGACATCCATGTCTTTTTCAGAAGGTAAGAGGGAACAAAACCAGAGCACACTTCACAAAGTTTTACTAAACAAGTGCATGACAGTGCTCTTTGCTTTTTCCATAGGTTATTCCTAGCCTTACAAATGCTTTTGATCTGCATCAGTGAGGGCCCGCCAAAGAATCTGCTCTCTTAGGGACTCACAAAAGATGGTAACAGATAAATATGCAGACAAGTCATCCAAATTCATGTGATTGTTATTAGAGAAACATCTAATCTATTAATAAAAATAAAAAAGAAGAATATAATCTCACTCATATCCCCTCCCTCCAAATCTCTACAGCTACAGTAGCTGTGCCACGCTGTTTCTTAAGGAGGCTGGGACAGTATATTTCTTATTGCTTTAACAAGATGGGAAAAACAGTGACACGACATCAATGCACATAAATGCAGTTACAACTAAGACTGTCAAAAACCTCTTGCCTTATGCAAACAGTTCTGTTCAGTTTTACTATGCCTTGTTATTCCTGATATATTTTTTCAGGGTGGGGGGGAACACACTGAAACCAAGGAAACTGCCAGAAATACTGACTGCAGTGTACTGCATTTAAGGTTGCTGTGAGGTTTGATCTTATTTCTAGAGATATGTTGGTACTGTTTGGTCTAAAACCAAATAACGTACTGCTGTCAAAAAGGCAAGGGAATGTAATTACTGAGGAGGCTCTCTTGCAAAGCATCACATGAAGACAACATAATAGCAGAAGAAAACTATTATTAGGCTTACAGCTTTGTCACTATGGGCTTTTCTGTGCTGAAAAAAATTTACAATTTTTTTCCCTCCACTGTTTTCTCAAAAAAGAGGGGTGAAATACTACTAAACCCATGTTTTCTAGATTAAGAGATCAACAGCACAGCACACCACACTTCATCAACTCCAATCTGATTCTAATAGTTTAATAATCCTTTCCCCAGGGGGAGACTAACACTGAAAAACTACTGAAAAGGAAACAATGTTCTGATACAGCTCGGGTTAAAGATTTTGCTGTTCATTTTGAACACAGGAGATCAGTTAAGGGAAATCACCTATTTATGAAGTAGCTGTTTATTAAACCGTAAAGAATGTTCCCTGCTGGAACTGCCTGTGCAAATATGCGCTCAATACTTTGTATCTGCAATACGTTGTCCTCACTAGTGGGGACCTGGCTGCCCTCTCCCCTCCTGTATCGTTAATAAGCAGCTATGTAGCACAGCAATTTGATGAAGCTCTCATGACATTCTGGAAAATGATTCAACTAATGGGTTGGTGGGAAGGTCCAATTTTTTGCCTCATTGCCTGTGTTCTGACTCCAACTCTGTATAATATTTTGGAGAAAGTTCGCCTTTTCTGCACTGTGCCGAGTAAATATTTTGTCAGTTGTTAAGGATGAGCTACAGAGTAAGACCCGGCAACGAATCCAAATTCAGCAGCAAGACTTGGAACTGCATTAGGACTTTTTCCAAATTGTGATTTGTAATGTATTTAAGAAGCCAGCAGAAAACCAACCACTTGAACTATTACAGAAAGTCTGAATGAACCTTTTTAGAGCAGTGAAAATGTTGGGTTTTTTCCCCCACAGCTGGAAAAGAAAAAAATAAAATCATTAACACCAGCAGAAAGGGCTGGGTGATGAAGGGAGAAGTTTACTTCCCAATTGCTCCACGGTGTGGCATGTTCGCCAGTGAAGAGCAGTAACTGTGCTGCACCAGAGATAAAAACCTCACTGGGATGAGGCTAAAGGGCTAGTGCTAATGCGAGGCTGTGACACTAAAGAACCCATGTCAGAGACACATCCACATGACCCATTAGTGAGGGGTGAGCAAGGAAAATGCGCATAGAGGCTGCCCTCCATCCTGTCTCCACAGTGGAGCTATAGAGAAGGAGGAACAAATGAAGACTAAACAAATATTTTTTCAGGAACAGAATTATTTGATCTCTGCTGCAGCCAGGCAATTACTAGAAGTGGTGATCACTAAAACTGAATTCCACTACTTAAGCTAGAAAAACATTCAGCTTATAAATTACTAAATAAAGAGAATGAAAAGTGAACACAATCATGCGACTCTGCATACATCTATAACAATGTCATGGTAACCACTTGTTTGTACTTTCTATGTTATGTCTAACATAAAATCTCTACAGTAATGATCTGTGGAAAAAAGAAACAGATAGATTCATATACATGGTGCTGTTGTTCAAACTAATGAAGAAATAAAATAAAAAACACCTTCCTTTCCAGTAAAACAGTCCTTCTTCATATAATTTTGCTAGAAGTTGTACAGAAATATTCAGTATTTTGAGGTTAGTATACCAAAGAGATTCTGTCTCACTTCTACTGTTATGATTTGGGCTGGAAAATTTTTACAGTCTGCATGGCAAGGTACAAAAATCCTAAATTGCTTAAAAGAATGTGAAGGATGAATAGGGCCACAAGGAAAGCAGAGCTAGAGACAGAAGAGACAAACTGAAAAGTTATGTTGCTGTCCTCAGTGGCAGGTACGCCTGAGGAAATTTCTGTCACCACCCCAGCTATGCAACAGTAATAAAACTGGCAAGTAGTTTCATTTCTATCCATCCATCCATTCTTCCGTCCTCTCCACCCCCCTTCCTCCTCTTTCTCTTTCCTTCTCCTCCTTCCTCTTACTTCTCCATTTTTTTTATGTGGGTTTTTGGGTTTTTTTTGGAGGTACAGGCTTTACATGGGAGATACTTATAGGATATTCTAGCAGAGGAGAGAGTACCACTTTTTCAACCAGGAATTTTTTGGACAGCATTTACTATCAAGTCTGGCTAACAGTTTTAGTCCCTGACTGACCTCTGCTACTTCTGGCATGCTCAAAGCAAAGAAAGCCAGTCCTTGAGGGAAGGCCATACCAAAAAGCTACTAGACAGCCAGAGGATTTAACTTTTGTTGCAGCTACATTTTGCCACTGGCAACAGCATCCAAAATGTCTTACTGAATCATCGGGCAATAAACTGAGGCATAAATTACTAAAATCTACAATTTTCAATTTATAAGAATCATAATTCTTGACAATATTTACAATCTGCACTGTGAAAATCGTTTCCAGTTTTGTTTCTTTAGCACATTCATAAGCTTACCATCTTCCTCTCCCTTCAGCTTCTGGGACATCCTGTCAGACAAACACAAGCACAGGCTTCTTCTTCTCCAGACCAACATGTCCTATGTAGTGTTTTACCCCAGAAATCCTGTATGTGCCATCCTCCCATCCCATATGATTTCAGGACCTTTCTGCCATGTTCTCAGGCCAATGGCTCCTCCATACCACCACTCTCCTTTTCCTCATCTGCTGGATTGGACACATGCTCACCCCTCAGCTCTTTCCTACTATACCCTTGAGCTCTGGCTGCCCCTTCCTTGCCATTTCACAGCCCTCTCCTCCTCCTTTCCCTTGTCTGTGGCTTCCTATGCTATTATCCCCCTCTCTTATTTCTTTTCTTTCCCTCTGGAGAACTGCTCATGTATCAGGTCTTTTCTGACTCATCAGAAGCAAAGCATATGTGACACAACCAGATGAAGAAGCCACAGGCGAGATGTATAGTTGTGCTATCTGCTACATCTAGTCTATCAACACCCACCTTTGACTGGGGCTCTCCAGCAAGGCTGAAGTGCCTACAGCTGAGTGGAACACTTCACAGCCACTGCTCAGGCATGGAGACACATGACATGTAAGTCTAAGTACTGGTCAAAAAAACTGGCGGAGGAATATAAAACTTCTGGGGCAAGTCTAGAGAAGAACAGTTGGATGCCTCATGAAACATGCTGGTTTCTGGTTTTAGAATGCCTTTTTAGTCACCTTTTAAAAGCAGTCAAAACTACAGATAAGAAGAGAAATAGTAATATTCTGAATGGACATTCCCTTTTTTAATTCCCATCTTGTACTGGCTTGCTTTAATTACTCCACTGCAGACCAAGCAGAGACCAGAAAGTCCATATAGACTGGAAAATTCACCAAAGCCTCACAGTGCTTCAGCTTGAGATGTTTGCTAAATGCCACTGGGTTTCTGGGCAGAACAATGCAAAAGGAGGAAGAGACATATTTTGGAAAATATGAACTCAATTCCTGCGTGTTGAAGAAAAGGCATGAGGTGGCACAGGGATCTCTGGCTGCTCTTTTAAGGACTTCTGAAACAGGTGTCAAAAGCAGCTCTTCTAAGATGATGATTTCCTCATATAAGCAAACACCACAGCAGAGACAGGGCAAGGCATTAAACCTGCAGTCTTTCAAGGTCTGGCCCCATATTCAACCCATATTTACATCTACTGTCAACCTAACTTGGCCCACTTAGGGAGGTCCATCCCTTCCCTCAGCTGGTGGAATTAGGGATCACCACACAACAGGACATAATATTTTACATACACAATTGACTAAATCCAGGCTGCCTTTATTTTCTGTTATTTTTACTGAGTGCTCTCTCAGGCAACCCTCAATGTTGGTTCCTGAATGTAAGCAGAGTTTGCCTGAGAAGAAAATGAGAAAACTTGTATCCACTGACTTCAGTATCAGAAAGTCTTTCATACCTGTAGCTGCCTTCCCCTGACCCATGCAATATTGTGTCAATCCAGCTGATTGAACCACTGTTCAAATGTTTTACTCACTGGAAAACTCTACTGGTGCCACACTGATAACAAGAGGTGTGGCAATTTTGCAACGACTTAGTTTTTAATTACTTTTTAGTCTTGAGGAGCCGTATTAGCTCACATGTCACCAGAGAGAAAGGGATTTAACATACAAAACTGTCACTGACTCTTTCCGGTACACAGACAATATCTTGGTGAGATTACAGGTGAAAATGTCAGCATTTCATCAATTAAAGTCCCTTCCTTTTATTTCAAACTTGTAATATCAGGAATAAACAGCACTGAGCTCCTAAGCCATAGAAACACATGCATGTGTTTCTAATTATTTTCTTTCAGTCTGTTATCCAAAATTAGAAATTACATTAGTATAAGAACACCAGTTTTCTCTGTCATGGTTTATCTTTTCATCTTCTGCTGGATCGAGGAATGAAGTCGTAAGAATTTACTTATATATGTTAAAAATTATAGCCCACTTACATGTGTTTATTTTCAGATAAAGCCAGTAACTACCCTTCAAAGCTAAGTACAGTCCAAATAAAAGTCATTTCTTTCAACAAAAAGTAAAAAGTATTGCTTTCCTCAGTAGTCTGTCTCTGTAAGGTGTTCCATGTGTTCATCAACTGTAAAACTTGACTGAGGTTAAGTGAATGAAGAGTTTAAGAGTCAGTGACTAAGTGAGGAGACAGCAGGTAACAGAATCAGGGTATCAGACATAAACCAACATAGGATTAACTATACAGACCCAGTCCTCTGATCTACTCTGTTTGGCACTTGGCCTAGAGGAAGGCACAGTGCGTGTCTGCTCACCACCTACGTCCAGTTTCAGCTGTGTACACGCACTGCCCATCCCTTCAGTTCTGCCACATTTCCAAAAACATACATTTCAATTTTCTCAGCACGTCCATGTTCAAGTGACTTGATTAAAAGAAACACACCACTTTGGGGTATCTGACAATTCAGACTGCAGTACTTACTTTTTTAAGCCCAGTGACTGAAAGCAAGTTTCTGCATTTTTGTTTACTGCTGTGAAGAAATTCACACCGCATCTTGACAGCAGACAAGATGACATATGACGAGGAAAGAGCTTAATAAAGCAGGCAAATATCAAAGAGCAATTCAATACAACTTGAGAAAAACATTTTAAAATTTTGATTAGAAAAGTTTCATTATATGTATTTTTAAATCTGCGAATGTGCTTCTTAAAAAGCAAACCATTGGGTAATTCCTCACTGCACTGAAAGGAATGGCCTGATCTGTATTGAAGCCAAAGGGGTAAGATTTCATTGCATATATTAAAAAAAGAAGCTACATCAAATATGTTTTGTAGGGTTGGCAGAGTATGTTCACAGCACGGGAAGGTTAAAGACACAATCTCAATTAAATATCTTTCAGAGACAAGAACCAAATTTATGCACATTTTGTAAGATTTTCCTTGTTATGCCCATTATCTAGCATTTTGATACATAATGATGTATATTTGTCCCCTCTGAGGAAAAGAATGAACTTGAACTATTTCAAGAACAATCCAAGAGAACTAATGAAGCTTGCTTAACTTCATCAAAAGGAAAACAATACAGAAGATGTCCTTACTTATATTTGTTTTGCTTTCATACTATGTGAAAAGGATGTAAATGGTAAAAAGGGACACTAGAAGTGCCTGGAGCAAAGATCCCTCTAACAGAAACTCCATGAGGACAGCTGTATGGCTGGCTTTAAACATGAAGTATACCAAAGTAGAGATATATCTCACAGTACAACTAGAACTTCACACCTCACTCAGTCCAGTAGGTAGCCTGTGTAAATCACTAATTGAGGGAACATAAATCATTGCATGAGTCTTTTCAGCACGTGGTTCAAAAAAGACATGGGAGGGCCTCAGGAGAGCCTAACAACTCCATTCCTTCTCTGTTCTCTAGGACATGAGTTGAAGCTTTCAGAAGCTCAGTGTAGAAACTTGCCCACAGCTCTAACACCTGTGAACTATGTATTTCTTCATATTTAATTTATAATTATCATTTAGAGATTGCCATCCCATCTTCCACCCAAAAACCTAGTCAAGTCTCCTGTACCTAGTAATGTGGAAGGACTGGAGTGTTGTGGTTGGAGCTTTGGTTACACCTCTCACTTTCATCTAGATATGCTCTTGATTTTGTAAGAAGATTGCATTTGGGAGGGATGAGAAACCAAAATTAAGAGTGGGGTGGATTTTTTTTTTTCTTTTTTCTTATTTACTTATATGACTATTCTCTAACTTACTCTTAAGAAATGGAATGAGCTATAAGTCTATGGAGGCAAACTTGACAAATTTTTAATCAATTCTTTCCTTTCAGAATGTAATTTATTATTGTTTCTGAGGTTATATTCCACAGACTACTGCAACAACAAACACAAGTCCATGCTGATCTGGGTATCATCTCACTGGCTGATCTAATCTCACTGAGAGAAAGGGAGGCTTATAAAAAATGTTTAAAGACTAAACAGTACAACTAGTGCCAAGTTTCACTTGACTCACACTATATGGAAGCTGAGGCCCAAATAACCAATGTCCTTGTCTGCCAGAAGCCCATGTTCTCAAGTTCAAACACATTTTATATTTGCCAGTCATACTTCCAGTAATCACCAAGTTTGACTAAAGAAGACATTTAATAACTCATATGACACCATATACCATATTTGTTTTTCTCTTTAAAATATATTAGGAAACATTTTGTAAAAAACAAATTATTTATAAGAAAACGTAATCAGTATGGGTGTGTGTACCCAGATGTCTATGTGTGAGAGATATTTTGGAAGCTAAAGGCTCTAATTCATCTTTTCTGAAAGGCCTTAGATTTTACAAGGTCAGACCAGGAATTTTCAAATAAAGAAAAAACCATGAACACGCAGAAAGAACACACATCTGTTATGTTGCAGTTCATACTGCAATCCAAAAGCAACACAAGGAAAGGCATGAAAACAACAATTTTGGTGGTTATGGTGGGATTTGAGATAACAAGGAAATCTTTGGCTAATAGCAAACTAGAAAAGAAGAACTATGAAAACTCAGCATATTCCAGCTCTATCCCCTCCAGCTGCATTACTCTGAAGAGGTGCTGAAAAAAAGACAGCAACCTCTGACATTTCTGATCCTCCTTCTAGAGGGAAACAGAGTCTGTCAGTCTTCCTGTTCCAGTTCAGAGGCTGTGCAAGTGTACACTGGTGTTTTAAAACAGAACAGGGATGTACCAGAGGCCAGAAAACCCATTTCCATAAGTTGTCTTAAATAAAGCAGAGCTGTGGGACAAAGGCAAGAGGAAGCGGTCTGGGGTGGCAGCCTGCGGTTTGGGAAGGAGTCCAGACTGTGGAGTGCCTGCAGTGCCCCAGAGCGAGGACCACAGCATGGGCAGGGCATAGTTTTGCTCGATCTCATCTAGAAGGAATCCTGGAAAATGTAATCACAGGATCCACTGGGATTTGCAGACCTCCAAAGGCATATTTGAAAGAAGTGCAAGACAGAAGCAGCCTCCTTTCTACTAACAGGAAAGTCTGAAAGAAGCTAGAGATGATGCTCATCTCTCTTCTAAGCAGCAGAATAACCTCCTCGTTTGGCTTTCAATGTCAAAGCTGAGGACACAGCCAGTAACTTAACCACAGCAACACCTGGGATAGTTTTAAACTCCATAATCATGATTATTTCTTTTTAAACTTATTACAAGTATTTTCAGTTGCTTGTTTGTTTAGACGTCATCACTAGAGCTCTTGGGAGCTTCAGAGAGAAGCTGTTTTGTTTGTATGTGAAATAATTTGATAGCTAAAGCCTCTAAGGAAGATTGGCCTGTAACATGCAGGAAAAGCAAATGAGAGTGGTAATGGATTACAAGGCTAATACAAACTCAGTGAGGAAATTATTTAGGTTAATCAATGCCCTCAGCTACCCACCCACCCCTTCATCCAAATATAATAGCACAGCTGCACCCCAGCCCTGGGTGCATGTTCAGGAGTGATGGGAATCAGTTACTGCAAACTGGTGTGAGATGCAGCACATGGGAACACAGGCAAGCTCTGAGCTTGTAACCCTGAGTAAGTGCACCTATGCACATTCACCTGCCAGGCTGCAACACCACTGCTGTGCAGACTGACTGACTTCAGGCTGGGAGAGCCCGTTCCAAATGCCATTTGACCTCCTGCAGTGCACAGACCACAGAATTTTATGCTGCAACTGAAGGAAACCATTCTTTTCAAATGTGTGCATCACTGAGCCCTATGTGTAAGGTTCCATGATGGACCCTCATGCAGGTGGAAGACTTCCCATTTTCCAACCTGTCTTTATAGCTGGATTTTCTCATGCTAGGTCCTGGAAAGTTTACAAGCAGCTGAATTCCCAGCACAGTTTAAATACAAAGTTTCAGACGCCATTTCTGAAGCGACTCCCTGAACTTCTTTTCCCCAGTTTGGGATTTACTCCATCCAAAATTCCAGGTCACCCTTGGTAAGCAATATACTGTGGCTGGCTAATTTAAGACCATCCCTTCTGTAACTCCCTGCTATCTTCAGGAACTACTTTGAAACTATAAGGTGCTGTAAGAAGTGTTTATGTAAATCAAAAGCGCAATAGAAGGCTGCCAAAAAATTCTGTATTATACTACCAAAACAAAACCTCAAGGTACTTCATGTAACCCCTTAACTGAGGCTGAAAAAGCATCACTATTAAGATAGTCACAGAGTTGCATGTTGGGGTTAGAAAATTTTTTCAGAATGAATTTCTGACAGAAAACAGAGTTTAACTGAAATTTTGTCTTCTGATTTGACACAGCTTTTTCATGCTCATGAACTATCTAAAAGATACATTCAGGCTACTTCAGCATGGCTACACTGGAGACATTCTGCCTTCTCCCAGCACCCCTCCAGAACAATGTAGTCTTGAAGCAACTTTAGTTTTTCAAGCACCCCACAGACCAGTTCTAGGTTGTTGATTGAGCTTCTGGCTATACAACACATCTCATAATGCAGTTTTACCTCCTCTCAGATGGACCAGTTTGGAGAAACACAAGTGCAACTGGTAAGTATCATCAGAAGATGCAGTTCAGGTGTGAACTAAGAATGAATTATTTTGTGACTTCCAAATTTAAAATGTTTGAATATACATAAATTTATATTATATATATATTAGATCTACTGGTACAAAACATGTATGAGTACATACAACATATCTTTGGTAAGCTCTATCATTCTATCTAAAAAAGAGAGAAACAGAGACCGGCTTATTTGTGGCTGCACAGGAAAAAAGAGGAATAGTTAATGCAAACTTCCAGTCAGGTAAACTAAGCTGCAGAATTTGTTCCCCTTCCTGAGGGAGACCTTTTTTGAATGCAAGAACAGTAAGGGATTGAGATGGCATTAAAATGAGTCCAAGGCCAGGGAACTGCATGCAGACATAAAGTGGCATTAGCAAGTGATGAGCTCACATCTGTCTCTCATAGCACCAGAAGTGGTTCAAGTGTTGCAGCTACTCAGCTAGGACAACCACATGTAAGGAGTTTATCACAAATGGTGTATTTCTCTGTCAGGCTTTGCTCTCACAATAATAAGGAGTACTGTTCTCCATGAAAGGTAGGTGCTGACTGTCTCACCTTGTGTGTGTGCTGATTTGCTAGGGATGATCAAAATGACCTGTGAGGGAGTGCCAGACCCTGAGAGCCATGGAGATCACAACATGTTGACAGCTCAGGTGCCCTCTGTTAAGGGGGGTATTGGAACAGGGGCAAGAAGAGCCACTGGTGCTACTGGGAGATTGCAGAGAATTTCCTGAGATGAGACTCTCAGAGGTCTTACCCTGATCAGTTTATCCAAAAGGAGACACACACAAGATCTCTCCTAATGTGGAAAAGAGTGATACAAAACAAGGAATAAAGGGCTCTTTAACGTAGCAGCATAACAAGCTGAAGTCAGACAGGTTTGAAATTTGAAAAAAAAAATTAATGGTGACAATGAATAATGACAGGAGCAAACTGCTAAGCAAAACTGAAGATTCTTTATCTCTTCAGATCATGACCAACTGCCTTTTGTTAAGATAAACTTCAGTGAAACAAAAATTACTGTTCTCACTATAGGTGGAAATGAAATGTTATGGCCTCTCTTGAACAGGAGGTCAGACAAAATGATCTAATATTATTTACAGACCTTAAATGCCATGAACGTCTGGGTTTGTTTGTGTGGTATTTTTTTGGTAGGCGAAACCACACTCTGTTTCGGAGTCTGGATGAATCTGTGCCAACAATGAACCAGGAAGTGTGTAGCTGTGGCCAGCATGGTGCACAATCCAACCTAATAACCCGCTCCTGGCTTGTTACTGGCTGATGCTCTAAGCTGGGCAGCTCACAACACAAAATAAAGTTGCATTTGTTTTCAAAATACCATACAGACACACCCACCCCCACCTGGCAAGCCAGCCACACTAGTGCACTTTTGCAGATAAGGGGACAGGAGGAATGTCTGTGCCATGCGCTGGAACAGGGTGCAAGGATTTTCAAGATAGCACCCATGGTGCTCACTCCAGAGCCAGCAGCAGTACAGCCACCTCAGCCCCCTCGAAAAAGCCTGGAAAGGAGGCAAGGCCTGTCCCCTGGAATCAAGTGCTTGCTAAATGTGGCCACGCTGCTGTCAGAACCAAGTCACCATGTTAGAAGAGTCACCATGTCACCATACAGCACCAGGACACAACCGTCCATAGTGACCACCCCTATTACAGAAGCAAGGCATAAGTTCCTCCTGCTGCATGTAGTAATCTGAGGCAAATTGTATAGTGGACTCTCTTCTTCTGGGGCAAGAATGAGCACTCAAACCATGCTCAGTGGTCATGGCTGGAGCTTAAATACTCTGAAAGGATAACCTGCCTTCTCCTCCATCAAACTCTCAGCACATGCTCAGTGACCTGGCTCTTTTTCTCAGCTTGAACCAAATCAAAGCAATTCCAACTGCAAAAGGCATGATGTGGTCACACTGTTTTCTATGCTCAGCATCTAAAGAGCAGAAAAATGACAAAGGTGGTAACAGTGTGCATTGGACGTGCAAAGAAGTGCAAATAAAGTGCATGGTGCTAGTATAATTGCTACCACATGGTTGGCCTTTACAGGAAGTATAGGGAGTAACACACAGAAAACCTTAATTTCTCAGCACAGAGCTCTACATTGACGAGAAAAGCACAACTTGAGCAAAGATGGAATATGGTCCTGAGGGAAGAATGTTTTCCAAAAGGGTTTATGCCACAGGACTGAATTAATGCTGTGAAAAAGTAATGAAGTAGAAGTGGAAACCAAAACCAAAATTCAGATGTCTAGTCCATTGCAACACTCTGACCCAAAGCAGTAGGTGCTGTGAAGGAATTAATATGGGAGAAAGGATTAACTACTCCTCCAGAAACATAAACACAGAAGAATACTTCTAAAAGTATCTTAGGATTTATAAGAAGCAGCAGAAGTTTATATTATACAGAGAACTCAATACAAATAAGAAAGACAAAATTAAAATAAAAAATTATAAGCTAACCTTTCAAGCAAAAACTCCCTTGTACCAGACTATACTTATTGAGTATTAGTCTCTCCTCAGAATGGCTGACCTCCCCTTTTTATAAGGCATCAGATCCTCAATTTACATGGTTAGTTGAATATCTCAGCTTTTATTCAGTATAAAAGGTTCTCCAATCCTTTATGATGTGAAGAAGATCTTAAAACTCAGGCCCTAAGGATTAAACTACCAATGCAAAATTCCAAAACTCGCATATTTCTGAGCCTCAGCTCTTTTTAATCGTGGCCATTTGTATGTTAATGCTTTCAGGCTTACCCTCAAGTCTGCTGACATCTGGTAAAGAGCCCCAAAATACTGGCACCAGCATAGGATACTAAAGCATTATCTATATATTTCATAGAGATTACCTAAAGAAATAGTCAGTAAGAAGGACTGGTGCATGAGCAATACCAGCACATATGACTTATTGCACAGGATAGCTGCTGAAAGTGTCCTGTGTCATTAGTTTCTGTGAGTGGACAGTTCCTTGAAAGAATAATGCCCAGCTGAATGGGAAGAGTATTTGGAAAGAGGCATTGCAGGTGGGATTTAAGCAGGATTGCAGCCACTGCAGATAAACTATAAAACATTTCAAAAAGGAATCTTAATAGCAAACCAGAAACACTTAGAATGATAAAAATGTCCCTTTTTGAAATCAGAGGACCTTAAAAGTTGAAATCTCTCCTTCTTCTCTTTCGACTGTACACCAGTATGATTCTCACAAACACATCACTTCAGTTGCTGTACTAGGAACAAAACCAGGATGGATATTAGACATTGGAAAGTCTCCATTTGCCTTTACCACAATGATTTTTTTTTTCCCATGCATCATAAGAAGGGCAGATGGGCATTCCCTTGAGGCAAACAGAGATGTTTTCAGAACATCATGCAACAGGAATACTCCCTAAAAATACGTCCATAATAGCATGTTCTAAGTACAACTTTCTGTACTGCACCTTAGGCTATTTGGTGGTGGACATATTTTTATGCCTATTCATTTTCCCTGAACTTGAGTAAGGACCATTGCAACTAAACATCAGCCTTTTAAAAGTGAGACATCTCATTTAGCCACCCAGATGCTCCTAAAAAGTCAACAGGTCCATACAATTTTCTGAAAAAGGACCTGTGTATCATCATTATCCAGATTATCAATTAAGAAGGTGGAAAAGGCTATGGTGAAACAAAAGCACTTAGTCACAGAGTATCTGGTGAGTGGAGAGATTCTAACCCACCCCTTGTCCCAACATCTAGTTTCCTTACAAAGCCTCTATGCGGCCAGAGTTTGGTAAATACAGGAGAAGGAGACAGAGTCAAATGCTGTCCAAGGCCTCCCTGTGGACAGACTTGCAAAAGAAAGGAAAGAGGATTTTAAGTTCATTTCAGTCCCATGAGGCTTCACTCAACACACCCCAGGTGGCATTTCCCCAGGCACTAACAACAGGTAAACATCAAACCTTGGCTTCAGGTGTGTGCCAGACAGCTCAAGGTTCTCCCTTGGTAGCTCACCAGCTCCTTTCCTGCAAGTCTAGAAGGACACTGGGTTTGGTAAATGCCCTGCCATGAACATAGCGAGTTGACTCTCTTATGCTCTCAGAGCAGCTGCCTTCTCTTTGTATCTCTGTGAATCCCAGCTGCAGTAGCCCTCCTCACTGAGAAAAATACAATTTTTCTGTGCTGCTGATGGTCCTTTCCGCTTCACATCTGGAGATTGTTAACTGTTTCCCCTTGCGGTCTGAGTTTTAGCAGCGAAAACACTCCAACAAAATCTAGTAAAACTGATTTATTTGTATTAACTGGACACCGGAAACCCAGATAATGCTGTATGGGGGACTTTATTCTCCCTTCCTCTTCACATAGACATTTCACCTCAACCTGTCCTCTGACATAATTACTAGGGAAACCTCATGTTTTAGTGGTTGTAAGTTCACAACTGAAAAGGTCAAAAGCTGAAAATAATTTAAGCGTGACAGCACCTCTGTTTAGAAGAGCTTAAGTACA
This sequence comes from Megaceryle torquata, assembly GCA_024611175.1. Taxonomy (NCBI): domain Eukaryota; kingdom Metazoa; phylum Chordata; class Aves; order Coraciiformes; family Cerylidae; genus Megaceryle; species Megaceryle torquata. The sequence goes on along the minus strand of JANIJG010012734.1, from coordinate 30,968 downwards.
TATGAGTGATGGAAGTCCCAGCTAAAACTCCAAACTTGATGCTGTAGGGCTGCAACTCCCCCTTGGATACCAGCAGCTGAAAAGAACTGTTTTTGCAAAGTCATGATTTGCTGCCACGGAAAGCAACTGAACATGTTGCTTCAAGTCTTTGAGGGACAAAGCACTGCATCAGGGATAAAGATATATACATATGTATGTATTTTTTGCAACTGCATAAAAGAAGGAATAAGATAAATAAAGCAGGGGGGAGCACTGAGTAAAGCCAGGAAAATGGGTTTAAGTTGCTAACACAAGTCATGGATGCTAAAATTTACTACCTTTCCAGAAGGTCAGCTATAAATTTACCTAAGCCTTATTTGGTGCAAAAAAACTTATGCAGAAATATCTCTGTTTAACGTTCAAGCTAATCTTAGGTGAAAACAAGGATAAGTTAAATGCTCTTCAAAAGCAAACCACCACAAGTAACTACTAAAGAAGCCAAGAGATTACAAAGAAATTTGTTAAAAAGTCACCGCTAGCAGGGAAAAGAACCAATTTAATAGTTGAAGAATGATTCCCACCCTATTCAAACAGGAAAAACCCTCCTCCATGAGATCACCAATATGCCTAAACCATGTGCAGAGAAATAATCTTTAAAACTGAGAATGTGAGAATAAAAGACATGATGGTTTATATCAGTCAAATACTTGTTCTGCTATTTTACTAACTCAGTTTTAGTTTTGAGACCATCTCTGCAAATTTACCAGCCATCAGAACTTTTTGCTGCCCATAGTACTCCATCATTGTGTTGTATGAGAAGACATAACGCACCCCTAGGCTGCAGCCTGAGTATATCTCATTTGGGGATTTATGCCATAGATAAAGGTGGTGTAGTGTGGGAAGCAAATAGTCTGCGCTTGGCTGGCCTGTATCTAATTTACAGCTGGGTGTATGTAGGCATGAAGTGTTAAGAGAATGGTGCAGACCACGCGAGGTTCCAGCCGTGTAGTGCAGCCGTGTTTGCTGTAGCGCAGCAAACTTAAAACCTCTGCCCCAAGCAAGGACTGGCTCTTGGGGAAAGGGCTTATTGCTCAGCATTCATCAACAGGAAAAAGAAACAGAACAGGTTTTATTTCTGCCATAAATCTTGCACGGTACCAAAACACTCCGTTGCAGCCAGAAGTAAACCAAAGGTTGCTGTGATGTCTGACAAAGACAGACCTTTTTTTGTTTTTTTTTTTTTAACTGAGACAAGTTGTAGCTTTGAATGGAACTGACTATTGGTCTTGAAGAGTTCTGTGTTATCATTTTTTACTTAAGAAGAGGAGGAAAAGACGTGAAAATCCTAAGATGATGGAGAGAGCCCTGTACTGTAAGAAACTATTTTTGAAGATTTTGAAAAGATTGCAAGTGAGCCTTCCAGCTTGTAGGCCAATGCAGGAAAGCTGGCGCAAGGCAGGGAGAGCGCCTGCCACATTCCTACTAATGGGTAATAAGGACACCTGAAGAAACTGGCCTCTGAAAGGAAAAATAAAGCTTGAAACCTCAGACCAACTTCTTCAGGAACACAACTACTTCTGAAGAGAGTATTAGATCCGTGTGCATGGATAGATAGATATAGGCTAATGCCTATAAATAGCTGCAAGCTGGCAGCGCTACGGCAGTAACAGAAGCCAGACTGTGGTAACAGCCGGCTTCGCTATAGAAATTTTCATCTTAATGCCATCCTTCTTCTTGCCGTGGGAGACGCATTGAAAACAGGTCTGGATAGTATATTAAAATTCTATCATGCCTTCTAAAAGGTTTCATGAGGTTACACAAGTAATTTTTAAATTTGAGTTTAGAAATTCAGTTCAATCTCTATGCAATGCTCATAAAATTCCTAGTTTTCACTGTTTACATAAAAATGCCAAAGAAATGACCTTCAAATACAATTTTTATATTTAGTCCAGTAAGTTTTCTCTATAATACCAGTAACAGCAGTAAGGAACCTTATTCTGAAAAAGCTCAGATAAATTCAACAGATTAAAGAAGCAAATACCCTTTATTCCAAACGGAGATAGGTGATGTTATTCCTTCAGAACGGATATTGCACCTCTCAATTAAAAAAAAAAAAAAGAAGAAAAAAAAGAAAAAGCAAGCCGAAGAAAACTGTCTTTAATATTCTTGTAAAGTCTAATTCATTTGCAAAGTGATCTGAGGTATCCGAAAGATTGAGTACTATTTTCTTTTCTTAGCAAAGGTTAGAACATGGCTGGGAATTCTGCTGCAACAATGCTAAAGAGACTGGTTTCCACAACCAGAAGGAAAACACCAGATTCTCAAGTACATCACACCTGCACTGAGAGCACTGAATTATACAGATACAAGTAAGGAGAGAGAGGAATAAAATCATAGCACTTTTCCTCCCTTCTGATACCATGGAGTTGCTTGTGCTCACATTTCCTGCAAGAGTAAACAAGAATAATTTGCTGTTTTATCATGTACTGACAGGAACTGCCTGGTCTGTGTCACCTGTAAAGGGACCAAGCAGGAGCTAGTTCTATTTAAATGTTGTGCAGTTAAAATACTGTCAAAGACTTTTTAATGCCAAGGAATTTTACATATTGCTATTTATATTTTGAAATTGCAGTAACAAAGTGTTCAGACTCGCCCTTCTCTGCTTAGCAATGAATGTAAAGGTGGGATCTTCCATGTACAAGCCAATGTGATATAATATGCTTTCAGGTTCACCGCAGAATGTTTTTCCTTACACTTTAAAAGTTACCAAGAGGCTGTACAGTATTATATTACATGGTAATGGTATTTCCAGAAAAAAAAAAAAAAAAAAAAAAAAGAATTACACATGAATAAGGCAATGAAAGTATGCAGGTAACCATGGCTACTGTTGTGAACTAAATAACATTTTTAGTACAGCTGTGAATATTTGTATAACTGCCAGTTGGTAGAGTTCAGATTTGAGAGAGGGACGGTAAACATTGAATTCTTGCCTGAAGAAAGGTACTTCCCAAAGTGGATGCAGGCCTCTACATTCTGCCACTGCACATTCTGATGTAATTTTTTGTCTAGTAAACACACATCTCATTATCTCACTCAAAATAGTCAAAGTGCAACTCTTCAGGGCCACTACTTATATTTCACTGTCAGTGACACACTTGCACAAGCTATTTCCTGTCATAAGGGTATTTTTATTTCCTCTTTCCATATATCACATCCAGGTTGGAAAAGACCCTTGGGATCATTGCGTCCAACCATTCACCCTACTCTACAAGTTCTCCCCTAGACCATGTCCCCCAACACTACATCCAGGGATGGTGATTTAACCACCTCCCTGGGCAGCCTATTCCAATATCCCACCACTCTTCCCATGAAGAATTTTTTCCTAGCGTCTAGTCTAAACCTACTTTGTTTCAGCTTGAAGCCATTCCCTCTGGTTCTGTCACTAATTACCTGAGAGACCAGCATCAACCTCTCTACAATATGTGCAACTGCAACTTTTGACATAGCTTTTGAAATAGCTTTGGTTCCATAAAACAGACTTTTAAGATATCGTTTAAAAATCTGCAAGCAAAACTCTCAGCTTCCCTTGATTTTCACAGCGGTAACACCCTCCTCTTTGGTCCCAACAGCATCCCTGGACAACAAAAGAAAAAACAATTCCAAATGACAGGTCAGAAGAGAAGAACCTTTTCTCCTTTGACATCTTTTCCATTTCCAAGTTCATCCTTCTTAAATCATCCTTCTGTTTACATGTCAGTGTCTCTCCTCAAATCACTCATCATCAGAGAAGGAATGGAAACCTAAGGGATTTTTCTCCTTAACAGAGAAAAGGTACGCCCAAAATCAAATTGTTTGGAGTAAGTTGAGAGTAGTTGCTATACTAAAAGAAAACATAAACACAAAGCAGTTAGTGAGATGAACCTGTGCTTCCAGTAATATAAACAAAACAAAAATAATGAAACGCCTATTGTAACTAAGTGAAACAGGACTTAGAGCAACATCTATCTATTAAAAACTTGAGTCACTTCTTCCTTCCAATAGAACATGAGTTTGAAACTCAAGTGCGTACTCATTCATTTGCTATGAGCTTGTCTTCTTTGCCTGGTTTAGAGAGGGCAATTTCTTAACAAAAGCAATGGCTAATGAAACAAAACCAAATTCACTTAGCAGTTCAATCTTCAACAAACAGCCTGTAGCTTCAGGAAAACTAGAAAGTCCACACTTTAGTTTCTCCTCTGCAACACAGGCAAAGTAGAAACATTTTTTCTGACAGTCTTTACCTCTCCTGTTCATTTAGGCTGAAAGAAATTTGAAGACTAGACATTTTGTACCTGTATTAACTGTCCTTAACATAAATAAAACTATAGGAGATGTTCTTTAAAATGGTACTAGGTACCATTGCTATTAGTATATGAATAGCAATATATAGTGTATATATCACTATATGTACTATATATACACACACTATGTATTACTATACATATACTATTCGGTAATCAATCCTAGCAAAATGATGTAATAGAGAATATAACCATGGGATGCACAGTAGCATAGTGCTTGGGCAAACAACTGTGAGATCTAAAGACCCACAAAGTCTGAGGATATTCGAGGCAATGAGTGTACAAAGCAGGGGACTCTTCTGACTTCTGCATACACAAAAATTTTGACAAAAGAAACTCCTTCTGCAAACAGTGATCCTGCACAGTGGTCACAAGAAACCAAATGAAGCTGAGCATCTCTGTGTTGGTCTAGAATAAATGAGGGTCATATTTTCAATATACAGTGGGTACTTTAAACTTCCATTTCAAGCTTTTTCTCAGCAATGCACAGTACACGCAATTATCACCTCCATGTTCTGTGGCTCTCTCCAGCTGACTAATATTATCACCTCTTTGTTTCAGTATTTGGTTTCCACTACTTTGCTTGCTGTCTTCTCCTTAACAACCTCTAAGGCTATCACTTTTTTCTCTTATCTTGACACCTGCATTTCTTTCTCCTTTGAATTCCCTCTTGTTTTCATCTTTCATTCCACCTTAGTCTCTCATCTAAGAATACATATATTCACCTCCTAAAAGGATTTGCAGCTGTATGCATTTTTAAACAACTTGCAGCCAACACAATTTTATTAACAGAAACATCAGTAAATCTGTGCATTAGTAAGAAGACATTTTAATGGATATTTCCTTTATTGAAAATGGTGTAATTTCCTATTTCTTCACTTTAAGAAGTGCCTTAAGATACAAAGTTCAGTAGACCAAGAAGCATATTTAATCTTTCCCATAAATAGTTCATTAAAAAATTCTACATTACATACCGCATTTGCAAAAGAAGCCACAAAAATGTGCAGGGCAGTGACTCACTAAGCTGGAACTCAGCGTATAGGGTTTATAGAAAGCTGGTAAAGCTCAAAGTAACAGAATAAAAAGCTAAATGCCCCACAATGCAAATAAAATAGCTTCCTGTTGGGAACAAACTTAAGGATGTGATTTGAATATTACAGACATTTTTTGATAAAGAAGAATTTCCTTTCTAGGTATATTTGAACTTTCTATAGCATCCATCATGTCAGGCTAGAGTATTTTATGACCTAGCTAGAGCACTAACTTTGGTATATAACCGTAAGTAATTTTATCATTTGAAGTGGAGGTCGCTTCTGTTCTGCAGCAGAATGGACAACACCACCGACTCTCCTAGTTACATTTGCACCAAGGAACCTCAAAATAATTTACAAAAGACAATGTGCCTCTTTGTTGCAACTGAATGAATGGGATGCTGAGGCACGTGAAAGGGATATAGCTCTGAGCACCTAGCAAGCCCCCAGCACAGTGAAAAGCAGAGTGCAGGCGCACACAGTCTGGTTTCAGACAGCAGTTGCCCTGCCTGGGACACTTCATAACCAAAATTGGTCACAGAGTTATAAACCCAGTAACAGCCAGCACTGTTTTTCTGTCATTACAAAGCCCCACTAAATGCAGACATTCATGAATTAAGACTTATAAAAAATGCTTTTGAACAACACTACCTACTTTCTCTCAGGATAGTCAGTAAAACAGTGGCAGAACTAGGAATAAAATGGAAATGTAAAACCAGATTTTAAACAGCACTTCAAATATGCAGGGTTACTTGTTCTGATGAGAAAGCAACCAGTGAAGAGCTAAAGAATACCAGTTAATATGGCAATGAAGATATAAGAGTACAGATCAGACACTAGTCTGCCATTTGCCATTTTGAGACAACTCCACGCCCCGTGCTATTTTTCCATGGTTGGAGCTTTTTCTTGCTCAGGTAGCTGTGGTGTCAGAGAGAGGAAAAGAGTTACCTTAGTCAACCTTATGGTCTCCCTGACACAAACAGACACCTCTGAAAGGTGAATGCTTTCCCTGAGTAGGGCACCAGGCTGAGACTTCGGTGCTTTAGGTAACTGTCCAAAGGTAAAAAGGATAATTGTACACCTGTATAACTAATGGGTATGGCTTACACATCCGTCAAAAATATTCTTCATGCTACATCCTGAATTTGACTTTCTTGCAGTTTGGAAGGTAATAAAAATGTACACTGTTTTTACTTATTTCTACTTATCTGGGAAAATAAAAATACGGGGATTGAACAGAACAGCAGGGCAGACATCAGGTTATGTCAAAGCTCATAGCCTACCATGAGGAAAAGTAATTACTAAGGTTGTCCCCAAATCCTTGATTTCTGCCAATCAGCATGTATAAAACATTATTGCTGTGGCACTACTTCAACATATTAATCATCTGAATATGAAATGATTTCTGCAGAAATGATGTCTGTTTCCAAATACAGAGACATGTAAAAAGACAGCAATTAACAAGGAAAAAAGTTACTTTTAAAAAGTGGCAATTTGCTACAAAAACAATGTCAAAATATTTCCTTGTATTAGCATTCCTGCAGCAATAATGATCCTGGGATACAGGGAGAAGTAATATTTTTTATTCCATCAACTTCAAGGGCTGGAAAAAGCATATAAGCTTTTGGGCTCAGGCTCCCTTCACCAGGTCTGCTGATTCTTCTGGTATTTTGTCAATATGAAATAACCCACTTTCCAACAATGATAAATAGGTAAAAATCTGGTCACTGAGTTAGTGCATATGCCTTCAATTGAAGGAGAAACTGTCTGCCAAGCTTCAACCAAGTAGATCATAGGTCTGTGTAAAAAAGAATCTAAAAGGATGGAATCCAGTTGCTATAGCGGCAAATTAAACAAATAAATCAGATACCATGGAATGCTGCAAAATATTTGTGGTCTGATTAAGTCATATTTGCCAGATGTGTGAACACTAACAGCAAAGTTTAGTGAAGTGGGTCCAGTGTAGTACAGTCCCCCTTTTACTGGATGTATGTTCTAATTCTTATCTGCGTGTTAGTGAATGGTAACCACTGTGCCCAAGGATACATAAACGCATTTCACTGTCATCCTAAGACAAAGCACAGTCCCTTAAATATATAAAGGCAAACAATAAATGCATATTAAACTACTGTGTTTGCATGGCCTGCTGAAGAGGCAATGCTTTTTGTACGTGTCACCTTTAGGGTGACTTGCATATGGGGTGCTTTAGAGTATGCAACCTGTAGCTGGCAGCTGACATATTAAACCTTCTTCAACATAAGCAATCCTCCCCCCGGTACACTATTTTTTTTTTCCCAGGGAATTTTCTTTTTTCTTTCAAAAAGACTGTTTGAATATATTCATCATTAGTCATAACACTGTATCACTTACTGTTTGATTGTATTATCTGACTGTGTTAACCAGAAAAAAAACCAAAAACCAAAAAACAGCTCAGGAAAAAACAGGAATCTATTATGTCAAAAGATAAGTGTCTGATTTTAACCAAAAGAGAAGAGAGGAGGACACACAGATTTTTATCAAAAATTCATACCAGTTATTAATGCATTTTGCACTGATGCAAAGTTAAAGTTGTACATTTATTTACATTTATAACCTGTGAACCACACATCTGATAAATTGTGCAACAGTGCCAGAGAAATGTACCACCTTAAGCAGTACAAAAGAGTTGTGCACGGCTCCAGCAGTGACTATGCTGAGCAATATAAGCTGCACAGAAAGTGAATGTTAAAACAAAATTGGTGTTCTGAATATTGTAATAATTATGGGAATCAACCAAATGCATTTCCATCTCACACTGCTGATGCTTTAACAAACAGACCTAGCAGTCCAGGGCCAAACCCTGCTTCTAGGAAAACAGAGCTCAGTATGTACTCCACACCCCAAGAAAGGCAGAAAGTCTAAGGCTCCCTTTGAATGTCCTTTTGGGGCTTTTCTTTGGTCATTTGCTTTGCACCCATAGTAATCGCTTTACCAAACATTCGTATCGCTGCTAATCTGGTTCTGAGCTTTTATAATTGGTATTATTAATATTACCATAATTACTCCTCCAAGAGGTACACATAGCTTTGTCTGTTAAAGCAGCATTGTTTGAAATACACAGTGTACCTCCTTACCTCTGGTGCTTCAAAAACATCATCCCCCAGCACGCCTGCAACCCTTAGCAAAAAGAGCATTGGTTTTCATATGCAATACAGCTTGCACCTCACAGCTGAGACAAAAAAATAAGGTATGCTCTGAACAGGTTTGTTTTCAACAGCAGGACCAAAGTTTTGAGGGTCAAATGGGCAGCTGAATACAGCATTGTCAGATGAAAAACCCAGAGATGTAATAACACCAATGCCATTCTACACATCTCACACAGATAGAATCTATATGAACGTGGGCCTCATAGTGTTGCATGGTCACAGGTGGTTTTAATCCTAAACAATTCACAAAGATTTGAAGCTCCTGGCTTGTCACTGTGCAAATATTACTTTAGCTACATCCATCAGAAGCAGAAGCAATTCTCTTCCTCTCACAGCAGCATCAATAAACCATCTCCTTGTTCTCCATTCCTCTAATTAGTAGATCTCAGGAAAGTTTTCCCAGGGAAGCTATGGAAAGATAATGGTAAGTAAACATACTCTTTATTTCCTCTTTCTTCACTTTCCTAATTTCTTTACTTCTCCTTTCCTCATCCTTCTCCTCCTCCAGGTCCTCTTTATCATTTTGAGTCTCTTCCAGCTTGTCTACATAATTTTGTGGCTCCTTTATTATTCACTTGCCTCATCTGTTTTGTTTTATGTGGGTTTTTTGGTTTGTTTTTGGGTTTTTTGTTTGTTTTTGTTTGTTTATTTTGGGTTTTTGTTTTTGTTTTGTTTTGTTCGGGTTGGGTTTTTTTAGGTAGTAGTTGGAACAGCATCAGCTGACTTTTTTACTCTTTCCTTCCAACTGTCTTTTCCTCTCATCCAACTATCTTTCTCTAACCTCCTTTTTTGTTCTCTCTCTCTGACTCTCTCCCCTTCTTTGGTAGTCACTCCCATGACTTGGTGTTGACACTGTACGCTCTCATCCTCTGTGCTAACAGTCAGAGCTATGTGACCTTGTCAACACAAGAAAGCAAAGCTTCAGAAAAAGATCTCTTCTGGGGATTTCATCTCTCAGCCTTTTCATTTGCACTGCTCATGTCTAGAATAGGGCTCATGTTTAGTTGTTACTAAGTACTCAAAGATAATTTAGAAAAGGTCCCTCATTACTCTATGTTGGGCTTGTTTGTACCTGGGGGAGACTATGTGTTTCTTCTAGATTATTGGAAATAGCATATACTCAGAAACACTCGGCACCTATGTTCAGTTAGAAAGCTGTCTTCACCTTACCCTGATGAGTCTCCTCTGACAGATATGTAATGCGGTTAAGGCCAGCTTCCTGCTTCACAAAAACTGCTGTGCTGTTGCTGTATCAGGTAAAGGGGTTTTCCTAATGCTCCCAGAGGATGCCACTCAGATAATTCAGTCTCCTTTACATAGCAGCTTCTCTCAATTTTCAGGTGCTATGCTATCACTGATTTTGAAATGCTACCAATTTCCAGGCCCTTCATGTAAGCAAGAGAAAAAGAGAAAGAAAAAAAAAAAAAAAAAAAAAAAAAATTTAAGCTGCTGCTGCTTTTCTCCCCAGAGTGGGGGGATAATTGATACTACTGTATTCAAGCTCCAGTGGTGGAACTGGCAGATAATGAGGAGAGATACCAGACGGAGCCATGTAACTGCAGTATCAACATGCAAGAAATGTACAAATCCAACAACATTATTTTCACGGGTTTTGCAAATATTCTGACTCCCCTGGCAACCAGCTTCAATTGCTATTCTTTCCATCAGATAATGTTTAAATAATAGCCAGCCATTTGTGTATATTCTGATGGAAATTAAAATGCGTTTTTTGCCTGGTTTTTATCAGAAAACTTTGCAAGTTATGTAACAAGTGCAATTTTATTCACCTCTAACATACAAGAATATTATAGATAAATTAAGAAGAGCACTTGAGTTGGTGTATCCTTCAATGACTTAAACTGGATTTAGAAACAAATCTCAGAAAAGGGTAAGTATCTTCTAGACATAAGCATGAAGCATTACTGAGGTGCAGTACACTGTAGAAAAACAGCCCACACATGGGATGCTGCTGTATTAAGAAAGCATCCTCAAGAAGTATAATGTACTGTTTCAGAAGAGTCATTTCTGAGAAGGAAGTTTAGGGCAACATGCTAGATGGAAACACTTTGCTGAAAGGACATCTCCTTGCTTTTACATAAGAAAAAGCACTGTGCAGCAACTCTCCCAATTAATGATGGAGAGCCAGGCTTGTCAAAAACCTCAGCAGTTTTGGACCCTCCAATCTTTATATGTCAGGTTACTATGAATCTTTGCTTTTTAATTTTTCTACTTGTCAAATCATCAAGGAAAAAAAACTTTCCACCAGTAAAACAAAGGAGCAAACAATCCAAGACCACTGCAAGAGGAACAATTGGAGAGATGTCTGGAAGGACTCTGTACCACTCTCTGGTGGGCTGAGCTTTTCAGATGAGCTGCCAGCAATATAAAAAGACAGCCAACTTGTGAAGTAAGTAGAGATGTATCACTTGGACAGGATAATTCCTTTCCTTAACTTGTCTTTGTCTGCTATTTGCCCCAGATTTTGTGCATTCTCTTGAATACAAAGACAAAGGATATGTCTTTCTAGGAACACCTTTGTTTCCCCAAAGCAGCATGAAAAACCAGAGTACAAACTTGGAAGAGCTCATAAAGACTGTAGTGGCACAGAACCCGTACAGAAATCAGTTTTCCATCTCCACAGAGGCAGAGCATATTCCACTTCCCCGTTCCCTGACCCATAGAGTTTTCATATGAAGACAATTCTTTTTTTTCTGACCTCCAAAGCCATTAAACTCCTTGGTAAGTAATTTCTGTCTCTGTATTTTACTTTCCTTGCCACAAATAAAAGATGATTCACATGTTTAAAAAGAATTTGGGATCATGTCTGTGAAAAACTCAGGAGGACTCTCGCTGAAATGGTATGTCTAACTTGGACAGATACTGCATGCAGTGCTGCCATGTAACCTGGCTCAAAATCAGCAATGCTCAAGCTTAAATTAATTCAGTCTACAGATCTGTTTTTGTGGGCACTGGTTATAATAGGGGCAACCTCTAGTTTTATTGTCTGTGCTAATATTGAAGAGAATATAGCTTCTGGAAACATGTTATCCATACATCATCCTGTCTTGTCTCAATACAAAAAGGTACAAAAAGGAGCTGATAGAAGTCCTATTACTATGACACATTAGTTTTAAACACTAAAGGTTAGCCTTTAATTATAAAATGCTAACAGTGATCCTAATAGAGATCAGATAGACAGCCATCAGAAAATGGGATAGAATATTTCCCATGAAAAATATGCCTGTGGATAAAAAACTAAGGGTTGATGTGGATCCAAAGTGCAGGACAGTCTCAAGAACACAAACAATGTCTTTGATGGAAGAATTCAGTATTTGCCAGCTAAAATTGTAGCCAACAAAGATGAATTCATCTGCATAACTAATAAATACAGGAAGTAAACTTAATACTTCAGAAACAGACCAAGGCTGAGACACAGCCCTATTCTCCAACAGCTGTCTTTAGACTGGTAGTTACTCTACTGACAGAAGCTTAACCTCAGCTACTCAGATACGCTTCTTCACATAATAAACAGAGATTAAATCCTTCTCCTGCTAAAATCAGCAGCAACAGTGCCACTGATTTCCCTTGGTCGTTTCTCAAGTCATAGAGATACCATTGGTTATGGATGAATCGACTGACTGAAATAATGAAATACAACAGTTTTATGGCACTGTACAACTCTCTTAATGATGCTTTCCACAGGTGTATGAATCTGTATGCATGAGGTACCAGCTGGGACCACAAGGCATCACTTACTACACAGATTTTTTATGTAGACACATATTTTTAACTAACATGGTATAGATGTTTATATAAAACAGAAATACAGTTCTTGACACTACATGCAATTTTATGGTAGTTTGTGGCTTTTATCTCTGTGCACAATGATGAGCCTCTCTCTGCTTCTATGAAACTTCATGAACAATATTAACATTAAACTGGTTACGGGATTGCATAGCTCTTAAGTTCAGTTCCCTTTTCAATTTCTGGACTTTTTATTATTGGGAATTTTTTAGATTTTGAAAAAGAGTTGCAAAGAAAGAGTAGTATCTCTGGTTATTAGCAAGACATCAGTATGTGTTCAAGAAAACATTTTGGGTTTTTTTAAGTATAAACAACATAGTAACTGCAGAGAAGGGGTAGGAAAGGGGGAGAAGAAAAAGGGCAGTGAGAACTAATTATTATAACCTAACAAAGCAGCAGACACTGATGCTGAAACCACTTCTGCTTGGGGTAATGCGTTGAACTGGACAAAAAATTTCTTCGTACAGCCTTCAAGGGACTCACCTTAAAATGCTTCTAAAGTATGAATGTTCTCTAATATTTTGCTACATGCCCATATTATTAATGTAAATATAATTGCTATTATTACAGACAGATTTCATGACTATTCATTACATGTGGATTTTGCAGGCTGATGTTGACAGTTGTGCAAGTTGTTACAGCTGGTCATAATACATCTGTCAGAAACTTTTGAAAATACAGCTTTTCAGTTAAAGTAGGTAATCTTTTACTATGGAAAATGTATAGTTTTACATTTTCCACTTCTTGTGGCTATTTTTTGTGATAAATATGTGTTTAGGGAAGCTTCTGTGAAAAAGCCTGGAGACAGTGTTCACAGGTGAAGTAACATCTGAGCTCAGATCCTTTGGAGCTGCACCAGGCACTGCAGGGGAAGCTCAAAAGAAGAGGGATTCATCAACAATGCTGCAGTAGCAAAAGGACCCACCTCTCACTGACAGATTTCGCTCTGCCAAGGGTGATGAAGCTCTCCTGTGAGTTTTGTTGGACAAGGTTAGGCTCCAGCACAGCCACTCTTGCATTCAGAAAAAATTATTACTGAATGTGCACACCTGCTGTCAAACATGCAGGAAAAGATGGTTTTTCAGTAAAAAAACAATAGCCAGGGATCCTGACTTCTCTAAAACTGTATTCCCAGAGATCCCACCCTTTCACCAAGGGGACCTCTATTGTATTCTCTAAAATCTACCATGTCCAAATTGTAAATACTAATAAATGAGGTGTTAGCATTCTCGAGGTAGTTTAAAAACATCTTCATATTATGATGGGCAATTCATCAGAATTAATTACTATGAAAACTGGTGAGGAACTTGGATAAACGGAGCCTGACACAGCAAAAATTCCTTTACAAAAGACTTTCAAACATCCCTTCTGCAATATTTGAAGTTGAAAAAGAAAGTTTAAAATGCTTGTGCACAATTCTTTTCAGCAAACTCTATTACACCAAAAAAGTCTCAAACAAAAGGCCTCTTCAAACATTTCAGTAAGTATACATTCCTACAAAGCCAGATGAGTTTGAACTGCCTTTTAGTCATGGCACAGTGGACACTTCCTGAATATATATCAGGCCATTTGTTGTCAATTGCTTTGCAATATATGTTCACAAAAAATATTATAGGTTAGGTGCTTTCAGTATGTGGAATGTCACCTGGAAGAAATGTCATCAGAGCTCGCACTGATGTCGTGTGAGGGAAAAATCAATGTAGGTATGACTTGGCAGCATTTGCAAGTGTTCAGTTTGTAACCTCAAAAGTCAAGGGAGGACAATCTGAACACAGCAGGAGTCATCAGAGTCTCCTCTGCTCTACACACACATAAGAACACTATTCTTTTCAGAACATAGTAAAACAGTACGGTATCTAGCAGAAGCTGATGCTCCTCTTGTCAGTAGCAACTCTCATACTGCTCATTTAACAGACAATTTAGGGAATAAATAATTAGCAGTGCCATCTGCTCCACCCCACAATGGACCAATTTATCAAGCCCAGCAGTAGTGGACAAACCTTGATCTGCTGTGGTGATGTAGTACTCACACCCTGAAGGATGAGCTCTGCTGTCATCTACTGATTAACAGCAGTGCCAAATGGTTTGCCATGCCTTGATATGGAAAACAAAGTAATAATGAAACATTTTGCACAGATGCAACTAGAAAAGCAAACATGATGTTTTTCAGCTCCAAATGCTGCATGAACAGTAGTAAGTACCCAGTGTCAAAAGTGTGGCCTTATCTTTCCTTTAGCATTTAAACACAGAGAGAATGAATACCTAACTCGACAAACTAGTGAGAGACGAAGAGGTCAGATTTCTTCTCAAGAAATTACTTTTATGATGACTGATGCAGCAATTTTGAAACTTTGCGTTGATGCATTTAATTCCACATTAGAAAAAATACTCAGATACAGGTTCTGCTACCCAAGTTTGGTTACTTGAGAAATGAGTAATTATTTCATTTATTTCTACAAACCTTCCAAGTCCAGAAAGCATAGTGACATTTTCTGAATAAAAAATTTAGCCAAAACGTTTTTATCACAAATTATACTTTGGTAGAATGGTAAAGAAACATTCAATTAAGTGTTTCTGCCATTTCAGAGCAAGATTTGTCAAAGTCAGAACTTCTGTTTTGTGTAAGAGTCTATTTTAATTAAATTTCCCCATGACCAGGGTGACATTGCTCTGGGAAAGGTACCTTACTACAGAAAACAGCCAATCCCCACAACTAGTCTGGGATATAGGACATATAAGTTCAAATCTCCACTATTTTAACCTAATAGGGGTTCAGATGTGAATTAAGCAGTCAAGGACAGAAAGAAATAATTCTTGGTTGCAAACAGTGTTATTTAATCACTTCTGAGGGGATTAGCTCTAAGTGTATGCAGAGCATGCAATCAGCATCTTACACTTTTGTTTATGTAAGGAAGTGTTTGCATTACTTTACTCACCATTCCATGATTTAGCCACGCTGGTATAAAATTATCAAGCAGCTTTGGGTAAACCAGTTCCCTGTCATAGATATAGATGCTCCAAAACATTGTCACAACAAACTAAGAAGAAAAAAACAAGAAAAGATAAGATATTTTAAAATATATGCTTCTGAACAATTACCTACACATTTTAGATAGCAAAATGGGGCATTTAGCAAATGATCTATGGATAGACACAGATATTATTCTTCTTTGACCAAATCCTGCTTGAATCAACAGTGTGAGTCTGGATTATTCTTTGCATTCACAGGAGTGGTTTGTTGGGGTTTTTTTTCTGACTTTCAGCCTGGAAAAAGTCTCTCTTTTGACTTACATGCCTGTGGTCAAATTACAACTGAATGCTACACTTTAGTAGCAGATGTGGCACATAAATAATAATACATAACTAACAGGATAGGAAACAAATGGAAAATCAAGTAAAACATCACTTGGAATTCATAGAACATAATAATATGAAACATTTACCCCTGAACAGAAGCCTATAAACTCATCTTTGCACTTTTTCGTGTTAGCCATCAAAATAGCACTGTTTAAAAAAAAGAAAAAACCTAACTTTTTAACTACTCTGCACACAATTCATGGACTGGGATCCCTGGAAAACAGGTCTAGTATCTGCTTGTTTGTCAGCATGAAATTTGGCTTGGTTCTTGTCAGAGACTATTTATCAGGAGCCTAGAAAAAGACCATAATTTCCTCTATACTGAGGATAGGACAGATGGCTCAGATAAAGTTTGCACTAGGTTAAATTTTTGCCAAAGTGTGCACACATTTTTTAAAGATATCCTGCTGTCTGAAAAGTAAAGAAAATATAAAACCGCAAAAATTTACAGAAATAACAGTTTTATCTTACCCCAAGCTGAGGAAAGAACAAAGTAAGTAATCTTCTAATTAAAACACAATTGCTTTTTTACCTTTGAGTCAATAGTTTTCTAGTAATAAAAGGCTTGTTGTTTAAAGCAGTTAAACCCAATACTTGGGCCAGGAGCTTTTCAATGACCATGTTTCCAGGGAATCTCTAAACAGTAGCGACAAGTCCAGGTTCAAAGTTTGAGAGGCACCAGATAGGACTTTCACTGAAATCAGCAGGGAAGTATTCAGTTACATCCAAACTGATGTGGATCATGATCTTACAGCTAATTTGGGGTGGTTAGTAAAAGCAAGTGCAAGAAATATGAGGTGAGCACAGCAAGATCAGCAAATTACTACTGTGTGTGATAGTGTAGGCATAAGTTGTTTCATACGCTTTTGACTTCAGAAAGTTAAAACTGAGGTTGCAGTTTATCAATGGCACCTTGTTCTAACCACAGACATGCAGATTTCGGCCAGCCAGTTATGTGAATGACCTGAGCCAGTACACTGTTCCCTCAGTGTGCATACAGTACATAGTTTCTTGGCTTCTAACACACTTGTCCGTCTGTTATGATAGCTATCAGTGCTTGCTCAGAATAAGCTTGGACTATTTGACTAGTGCACAGAGGCCAGGGGGGGAAAAAAAACCTGTTATGATGGACAGCCCGACAAATATTGCAAGTGTAAAGTACCCCACAAGAAGTCTCTCTTCTGGGCCATCTTGGCACAGGCACAGCCTATTTACGCACCTGCTGACATGTAAGTGCCAAGATATGAATACCTGAACAGCAGGGAAAATGGAAGCAAAGTATCCTCTTCTCTCTAGGCTTCCTAGAAGTCATGTATTATCACAGTGGGTCTCTGAGTACCTGCTAAGACCAACTGGGACACAAAAACATATTCTCGAGTATATGAAGACTAAGACTGATCATGCTTTTCAAGGAAGCCTTACAGCAAGAAGAATCATCCAGGGTTAAGTTGAACCTTATTACACCGAATACAGCAAAGCTGGCAGGTTTTGACCTGTGATTTTTGTGTGGAGCAGAGAAGAACAACAGACTTTGCCAAGGAGGTAAAGATAAGAAAAGAAGGGACATGCCATCTGTCCCTTAACCAAAGTCAGCCAATGGATGGAACAGGATCAGCCTAGCTGGTTGCAACCATCTGGAGCTACAGACGGCAAACGCTGCTTAGCAAAGCACTGTCACAAGGTAGACATAAGGTAAAGGACGTGCGCAAAACCCAAGGTGTTACAGAACTAACCTACCCTGGAGGACGACCTGACATGAGACTAATACAATGCCCTGGAGAAGATCCCTTCCAGTGTCTGAGTGTCTCACCTTACCTTACCTTACAATAAGTTCATTTGGATAAAATGAACTACAAAAATGAACTATGTGGATAAAAAACTATACTGAGGACTTGCTGCTAAGCTACCTTGGCTGCTTCTGAATTTGTTGACTTTGATTAATGAGCAACTGTTGAGCCGGTACTTTTAAATCATCTCTACTGGGCTTATACTTTGGTACTGGTAGACTTTTGTTTGGGCTGGGCATTGCCAAGATGACACGTGGTCATGCAGTGCCAGACCATGATACAACTGAGCTGCTTTTTTACACAGCTTATATAAGGCTCAATTGGTATTGCAGTTCTCAGGTTCATGCTGTCTTCCCTGTGGCACAATTAATCACTATTGTGGAGACAGTCATGGTACTACCCTCGCATGCCAGGCTGAATAGGCTGATCATATGCAGCAGACATCTTTTCTTTTGTTCCCAAGGCAAAATGGCACAAATGTCACCCTTCCATACCAGCAATTGCTTTTTCACTTTTTTGCACAGCAGCCTCCTAAGATTGCCAATGAAGGCAGCAATTACTTCGTTAAACACAAGGTTAAGCAACATATAAAACAACAAAGTCCCTTACTTGCTACTTAGCCTATCTAGGGTCATTACAGACCAAAGGGAACCTCAAATTCTCAAGGAGACCTTGGAAACTACTTG
>JANIJG010012734.1:0-12559 GCA_024611175.1 Megaceryle torquata | reverse complement strand
CACTATTGTGGAGACAGTCATGGTACTACCCTCGCATGCCAGGCTGAATAGGCTGATCATATGCAGCAGACATCTTTCAGGTAGCTCAATACTTTTTATTTTCTTTTGTTCCCAAGGCAAAATGGCACAATTGTCACCCTTCCATACCAGCAATTGCTTTTACACTTTTTTGCACAGCAGCCTCCTAAGATTGCCAATGAAGGCAGCAATTACTTGGTTAAACACAAGGTTAAGCAACATATAAAACAACAAAGTCCCTTATTTGCTACTTAGCCTATCTAGGGTCATTACAGACCAAAGGGAACCTCAAATTCTCAAGGAGACCTTGGAAACTACTTGAAATAGAGTAGCTCACTTGTCACAGGCAAGTATTGCTAAACAAATATACAGCAGCAGGAAAAAAATAACTAAAACTAAACTCTGTTTTCCCACTCAAGGAGAGCTTGAGTTTTTGTTCTCCATCTCTGAATCTTCAGAAGGTATGAGAATAGCACGTGGCACTGCCAAGGGAAAAATTTCAAAGGACAATTTGGGAAACAGTTGGTGAATCTAAAGGGAAAACAAGTGGCTTTACAAAACACCACAAATGGAAACAAAGATAAACTAAGCAAGGAAAGCCAGTGAAAAGAATTGCCTAATTTACTGTTTTACATGAGCCCAACCAAGAAATGTTATGTAAATGAAGCATGAACCAGGGGGAACTTTATTCTTCTGCACTATGTGTTTTTGTAGTCTCATCAAATAATGAGGTAAGTAGAAGACTGAAGCAAATGCCTACACACCTTTTCTTGGGATAAGATCCCAGATCAGCATTATTGATGTTCTACAGAAGAAGGATGATCCGCTTGCTTTTTGACTGTACCAGTACAGAGAAACAAGAGATAAGAAAGCAGGCTTGGCTTCCTCTTTTCTAATCACAGGTTTCTAAAAGCATAAAAGTATAGCATAAAGAATATGAGATCATTCTAGACAGTTTACACTCAGACACAAATAGAGCTATTAAAGCCACATGATATAAAAACACCAAAGGTAGATTTTGTGATTTTCTAGGCAGCAACCTCTCTTCTAATATGTAACAATATCAATTTCCTCTCTTCTTGCTATTGCTTTTAAACAAAGGCCTGGTTTATCTCTTCTTCCTCGGTGTTTGGTACAAATGACAAGAAACGTATGGATAAAACCATAAACAGTTTACACAAAACACTAATTAACCACAGAAATTTGGCAACTTCATGATCTATGTCAAATAAATAGAAGAAAACAGGGATAGTCTAAACCCTGGTATAGTCTCTGACTTTTAAGTGTGTCTCACACTTCTCTAGCACTGCAAATTATTCCCAATATAAGTCTCCTTTAAACTGATAAAAGGGGGATGAGTGCAGTCAGTATAGATAAGAATTGGTAATGAACTTCTAAAATGTCTATGCATGCATTTTTCTTCGGTTGATGCTTCCTGATCTCTTAGCCATTTGAATAGTACCCCAGGCTTATAATAAACTGAAAAAGGGGTAGGAAGTGTTGCCCACAGACTTTTTGTGGAATAAGGCTTTACTGCGTAGAAAACTGGTGTGTTGATTTCTGAATTCATTCTCTTAAGAGTCATATTAAAAGAGGAACAACAGGTAAACCATTTTTCTGCTCCTAAACAAAATGGTAGGTTGGCATTTTTTTGTTTGAGACCTTGAAGATACATGATGCATAACACAATGATGTGATTTGCTGAAAAAGATTTTGCAAGATCCGATTTGCTGCAAAGCCACCCAAGGAAACTGTTTGTGTTTGGGCTGATTCTTTCTCCTCCTTTGGAAGGCAGGAGGAGGGTAGTGGTCAGACTTCCCAGGTGGTTTATATGTAATGCTTTTTTAGGAAGTACTAAAAATAAAATACTTTATTTTGTTACTTTTTTTTTTCCACACATCATTGTTTGACTTGGGAATGGAAAACCCTTTCTCATCTGTTTTTCAGAATGAGTCATCTCAAGGGTTTCAGTAATCAGGAAATACAGAAAAAACCTGTTGCATTGCTCTTGAAAAATTACAGTTAGTAGGCTTTTTAAAGTTTCCCTAGTATTTGCATTATTCCCTAAACATGCCCTGTGTAAAACACTGAGCAATAAAAATAATTTAGATGCTACGGCAACTGACAAGTACTTAAGCAGGACCACTGCTGTTGTATTAGAAACCCAAAAAGGATTTTATTCACATCTATCCAATTTTTATGTGTGAAGGTTCCTTTCCCTAACTACTGGAAACCACTGTGAAGCTCCATGGAGAGGTAGGTGGGTGAGTGTCAGAGAAAGAAAGCCTGCATTTGAACTTCTTTTGTTGGGGTTCTTTTTTGAGAGAGGAAGCTGTTGAAATAATATGGGAAACGAGGGAGATTTAACATTTTTTTCCTGCAGACAGTCTGGTGTTCCACACTTCCTTCTAACAATCACTTCCAGCATACCAAATTTTCTTTCAGGCCTTGAACTTTTTCTGCCCATAAGCCAACTGAAGAAGAGTTCCCAGTGACAGAAGTCCCTCAAGCACTGGACAAGGCTTTGGCAAAGGGGAGCTGTGGTGTGGTGAGTGCTGCTGGAGAGGATCAGCTTTCAAGAAGAAGATGAGACCGGTGTTATGAAGTGCTGCTGTTTGTCTCTCCAGTAGAAGAGCCAACAGGAGAAGAAACAAAAATGAAAACAACCTTTTTAGGCTTTTCTTGTAAGAAGTGAAGTCAAATAATAATTTGGTAATCAACTGCTTCCCCTCACCACAGAAAGGTCACCTTTGGAAATGGAGAGCATCTATTCAATGAGAGTGGCCATTTCTTACCATTTTCTGGATTTTTTTTTTTTTTTTTTGTTTAAGACAGAAGTTGTTTCTGTATGAAACCCTAGAGAAAGCAGCTAGTTCCAGGTACAACAACATGACTCTCAGGAACTGTCAACTTGTAAATGCTGCAACAGAATCTCTAGTGCAGGCAATGGATAACTGGGATTCTTTGCTTACTGGTGGCAAGAGAAGCAACACCTGAAAGAAATGCGCAGAATTACCAAGACAAAGTGAAACTGAAATCCTCCAAGATCTTGAAAAGTTTCAAGTTCAGGAATACTGCACAGTGGAGGAGCACACAGACAACAATATGGAACTAAAACAGTGGCAGCAGAGAACCCCTGAATCCTGAGCAGCGTGAGAGCACCAGGGAAGGTGTTGTGTTTTGATGTACGTAAGTAAAGGCTTACACCTCCAGACTGAAAAAGCACTTAAAATCTTTAAATAAAGACAAATAATGTGATGTTGTTCTTCTTCACTTCTACAACAGAGTAGGAAAATCATCTGTTGTCAGTCACAATCACAACCACTTCTAATTCCCAATCTCCCTTAAAATATACATGTTACAGACAAATCTCTGCAGCCATAAACCATATTTGCAAGCCTGTTCATGAACAGATTTTTTAAAAACTGTATTAGTAATCCAGTTTCTTCTACCACGGCTGGAGAACTGCAGCCTGTTACCCCAACATGAATTGTGGCAGCTCCCAAAAGGCAGGCCAGCAAGTACAGTGAGGAAAAGCTGCCAGCTGGGTTTTTATGAAAGAAATACCTCCACAGTGTTTCACATGTGCTTTGCACTTTCTAACTTTGCAAAAGCACTCTGTATTTCTTCACATATTGTGAAATTCCACAGAAATGGTGAAAACACATTTTAATGAAGCATCTCTGAATATATCAAAATATAACTGAGAGATCAATATGTTGTGTTAACTGCTGTTAATTGACAGTAAGTGACAGTAAGTTTTTCTGAAATGGTGTAACTTTAGAGACCTCATACAGTTTTCTAGCAGTCGGACCATGAAAAAAAAAATTGCTTCTAGAGAATTTATTTTGAACTACTGTACACTGAAATTAAAAAAAAAAAGAATTTAAAGTTGATACTGAATTACAATAAAAGCAGTACCTTAATGAAAGGTTCACAAGTTTTTTTAATGTAACCTAAACTTAGAACTAGACTTACACACTTCTATGTAAAAACCCATGAAATTCTGGATTTTCACCTGCTTTCAGTGTGTGGTGTGAGGCACATAAAAACACTCAGCACCTTTTGCCATTAAAAGCAATGTGCAATGTTCCAGTGGAGCAGGACCTATTCCAAAGAATTGTTTTCTTTAGAAAATCAAGACATGTAAAACCCACACTTTTCCATACCTTCTGCGTGCTTTTTTACATTACTGACAAACCCCTTTACTACCCTACACTTTCGGTCAACTCTGAATCCCCCATGGGATTAACAGGGAGTAACCTGGACTTTCGCTTCCCTTCTTGCACATGACAAAAGGGCTTACAGCTCCAGCTCTGGTCAGGTCATGATGGTGTGAAACGTTTCACAGTGAGCACTTTCACTACACCTGATGATGACACACAGTGCAGAAAAAGTCCAAATTGACTCTCAAGATGCTGCCGGTACAATTCATACTTAAAATTACTTGAACAATAAATTTTCTATTGTAAAGTACATTTTCTTTTTAATGAACTAAAAATAATTTCAGCAACACCAGTACTCCCTTACATCTGTGAAAAACAAGACAGTAGTAAAATAATTTATATCATATTTCCCTTTCCGCATAGTCTTTTGTGTAGAGGTGGGAAAACCTTACAGGCAGAAAAGAAATCAGTAAATAACGCTACTCACCCAATTTGTAAAGACATGTGAAGAATTAATAACACCATACTTACCACTCCAACAGGGAAAGCTAAAACAGCCATCATCCAGTCACGGAGAGAAATGAGTTTTTTCAGCTGCCTCTCTTGCTCTTGACTGTCATTTCCTTTAGTGAGAAGACTGGACAAGTCAGTCAACACACAGATCCCAAAGAAGACAGCCTGGATAACCTGCATAGAAAGGGAACACAATCATGAACACACAGAAGACCAGATCTTTGGCACAGAGCAGGCTGGATGCATGTGTACGTGAGGAATATTGCTACAGAACTGACACTGGGAGTGGGAAAACATCAGTCCCTTAAATATGGGTAGAGTTTGTTCACACAAAAGCCATTTGTGCTTCTTAGACTAAAAGCCCTGAGTGCACCTTGCTCCTCATGTATGGAGGGAATACATGTGAGTGGAAGGACTATTCCAGAGGTAGGACTTGCCACCCTCACCTCAGACACGACACCCACTGAGGACTGAACTGCAGCCACCCCTTCCTTTCCCACTCCATACAACTCTGCCTCAAAGCCACAGCATTTGCCTGAGGCAGAAGTACGGAATGCTCCTGTAAAAAGAAAAGAAAGAGAAAAGAAGAGCTTTTCTCTTGTGCCAGATGGTCTCCCTTGGAGAACCTGCCTGCCCTAGGCAGTCCACCCAGAGGTGAAGAAGGTGCCTGAGATTTCCTGAGAGATGCAGCACATGGCCCAGGCTTCAGCAAATCTATCATTTCTTCACCTAAGGTAGCGAATGACAGAACAAGCAAGCTGCAGGAGTTATTAAAGTTTTCCATTCATGATGGCAGACTGTCCTTTACCTGCCTTTTTTATTATTTCTTTTATTTATGTATTTGTGTGCAATATTTAAGATTATCAGTTATGTTAAACTGGTAGTTTAATCACCTGAACCCACTGATTCAGTTCAAATTGGACTTGATCTTAGTTGGATCACTGCATTTTTTTCCCTTAATTAGCTTAATAAAATTGTAGTCATTTAGCTCAGGAATGCTCTTGCCTGAGGACTTGTGCATCCTTTCTAGCACAGTTCAGAGGAAGTGCATGCAGCATGTTTACTCCCAGAGCTGGAAGCCTGGGTCACAAACCCACACACATCAGGTAAACTCATGTAAAAAATTAACAAAACATGGGCTTCGTTCCAAATTACAGAGTAATTAATCAAAAAGCATAAACACATACTTAAAATACATACTACATGCTTTTCAAAGCAAGCATGAAGTACAAGGAAGGAAAGAAGGAATTACCAAACATATGTTGGCTACTAGAAAGAAATCCCGAGATGTGCAATGGTTGGATGAAGTACATTCCCTTCCCTCAACAATCCTTGTATGACCCAAATACTTGTAAATTCTGTCTGTAAAGCTGTGAATAACAGACGTTCAAATGGCCCCTGGATCAGCTTGCAATTGTGCTGCCATTGGCTTCCCCTCTCCAGGCATAATAAACAGACCACGTAACATTACAAAACATTCCCTGAAGCCATGAAATATGACAGAATGCTAGTGCTAGAGCTGTATATTGCCATAGAAAAAGGTATTACTGTGTCAAATGACTGCCTGTGAAAAGTTACCATCTTCTACATAATTTCTGAAAAACATCTTATAGAAAAGTTGGGGCTTCTTGGAGCTACAGAATCACATGCACTCCCAATGCACTTTTTCATATTATTTGTTTGAAACTAGCACTTCGTAGAAAGAAACCTTCCCATATTCAGCCCTGTTTTAACAGATGGCCTATTTGAAGAAGGAAGAGAACTAATTATGCATTTGCTTGACTTTAGAGGAGATCAGATACCATCTACTATTCACTTAAGAGTGTGAATACCAAAGAAGGAAAAAGATTCAAGATGGACCTGAAAAAAAAAGGAAACCTAACAGTAATGAGACCAGTTTGGGTGTTAAAACGTTTAGGCTGAGTACCAGGAAACATTTCCTAATAGTGAGCTCTGTCAGACTATGAAATAGTTTCTTGGAGGAAGTGGTGGAAGCCTCATGGCTTGAGTTGCTCAAACCGATATTGGACAAAACACTCAATAACGTACTGCAGGGAACAGTATTATGCTGGCATAGCTTGGACAAGTGACTAACGGATTGTTTGCAGCTCTAGCTACGACTCCCTGAAATGGTCTTGCTCCAGAGAAACACAGACTCAAACAATCACACACCCACTTTCCAAGGGAATTGAGATTGTACCTTCACTAATCAATCACAAACCAAACAGCTTCTCTCCCCATTACCCTGTTATGAACACACCGCTTCAAGGGAAACTATAATGACATCACTGGGAATAACCAAAAACTCCTAAAGGGAAAGAAAGTACCCAAAGATTTCAGAGAGTAGGTATGAAGTAAACTATTCTACAAAAAGATTAACAAATAAAAATTCATATAAGAAAGAGACAATTACGTATTTACTGAGAACATTTAGAGACAATAAAAAAATATATAGTGTTCAGGAAGGAACAGTTCCAGCTTAGTCACACAAATAACGTATGTAGAGTTGCTCTGATACTTCCTTTTCTTTCTAGAATGTACAAGAAAACTCTTCTGATACCTATCAACATTTAGGATTAAACTGAGGACCTCCAGAGCTGCATGAGTCTCAGCAGCATAAACTGAACAGCCAGAATCAGTAACAATTTATGTCCTTCATGGCTTTGGCATAAGAAAAACACAGCTACTGTTGGTTTATAGTATTAATTTTTTTTTTTTAATGTTATGGTTTAAAATGTTATGGTATTAAATTTTTAAAGTCCATGCTCCTCAGGGTGAATGCTGCCTAACAGATGTGAAAAGTTCACAGCAAGGGAGTAGAAGCTCCCTCTAAACAATATTCTCCAAGGGTGCTGGTGTTACCTCAGATTAGAGTAACATGTTCAAATCAAGGACTTTCTTTTGAAAATCTTCAGGCTGTGAATCTATACATGAAACATCCCATCTCCAAGATGTTTAAACAAACAGCTGACTTCTTTTTTTTTTTTCCTCTGGAAATATAAACAATAACAGCACTTCAAAGGTAATACCTTCCAATTATGCCTCTAACTAGAGTTTATAGGAGAACAGTGATTTAGAAAATGACAAATACAAATTGGACAGAAAACAACCATGCCTTCCTTATACCATGTAGTAGTGATAGAGAGTATGCAAAACCAAAAATAAAATCATTAAAACACTAACTTAATACTTTTTCCCCACTGAAGCCCCTAGAGGGGCCACAGCTAGTACAGCTGATATTACAGTACCCTTAAGCTGTGACAATGTAACAACGAGTAATGGAAATGGCCATCTACAGGTTTTTTAGTAATACAAAACTCTGAGCAGAGAAAATACTTGTTAAATTGATGAAGAAAAGCAGTTTTCTTAATATTTTTAGTACTTCTATAAGGACAAATATATTATTCCTTATTACAACAAGCTAAGCTGGAATTTTGTAAACTATCAAAAATATTAAGAAATGCTTTAATTTTTGAAGACAAATCCGCATATTTACTTATTATTTTTAGATGCATAAAATACCCCCAACAACAAAAAAAAACAAACAAACAACCTGTCATAGTGGACAACAATTGAGAAATCCATTTTAAAGCACTTCTATATCTCAGCTGTGTTGCATAGATGACATTTCCAACATGATCTCAGCATGACAGTGCATGCCATCTGGCTCAGAAGTGCTAACAGTGTGGAATCCACTACCATGTATTGGATGAAGAGATGGGATGGACAAATACAGAATATAGTGAAGCAGTATGAACAAAAATTTGATTAAATGCTGAGAAATTGTTAAATTTTCTCAATTATTTTGCATTCTTTTTAGCTGTGTCATTCCTCTCCAACACTATGTCAGTCCAGTTTTCCTTCTTCCTCTAAGAACTACAAGTATTTTCTGGAGGCTTTTGAATCATAGATGTCAGGATATCTTACTTTGATCTTAGCTAATACACTCAAAGAAGCACTAGGCTCATTGTTGCAGTATTTAAGAAATTATTATTCTATTTTTATCTTTATCTTTTTGATTTTAAATTGTTTTGACTAAACTAATTTTCTAATAATCCCCATCTTCCTTACTCTCTTGCATTGTGTATAGAAAAGCTGCCATTACTACTTATGGTATTCCTGTTTATAAGACAGTGTAATTTCATTAAACTTATATAATCCATTCAGCAAACATGTATAATACAGTTTATTCAGAATAGATTATGATTTTATTAGGTTATATCTTTTATATTTTTCTTTGCTAAAGATTAATCTTATTAGGATTATATACTGCACAGAAGGTTATGTCATTATTTTGGCTTAAATGCTAATTTTACACATTTCAGCATGATTTGTACGCTCTCAGCAGCGGTGGCCTTGCTGTCAACCAGGCAGGAATGGCAGCTCTCTAGACAATGTCTGGGATAGCAAGCTAAGAAACTAAAACTTGTTCTGCAGCTGTCTGTGCTAAACTGAGCTTTAGGATAGGGTTTCTGATGGCTGGAAAGTCCCTAGTACTATGTAAGTTAATTATCCACAATAGAAATTACATTTTATTAAGTACAGAACTTTCTCAAAGAAATATCTTTCTTAAAACTTCAAAAACTTTTGCATTGCACCAAATTTTTCATGTTTAGAAACACAGCTTGAAAACCACTAGAGGGAAGCAATTTTGACAGATCAAATTCGAAAATAAAACTACATTGAAGTTTTTAAAAGTTAGAGTGACAGCTTTAGCTTCTTTTTCTACCTCCCCTTTTTAATGAATGAGATAACATCTGCCTTTTAAATTGCTCAGTTTAGAAAGGTAATGACTGATCTATCTCAGCAACTTGGTGAGAGTGTTGGAAATGTGAATGAAAAAGGCACTACAATCTTCTGGAACACAGCAGCCTCAGTGCTGCCCTACCATGCCTGTAGGAAATAAAAGGTTTTAACCTGTCTGTTTCCCAAGCACCGCGAAAGCAGGAATGAGTAATTCCTCACACCAGTCCAGCAAGGCAGGCTGTTAAGTGATATGGTCTCAGTTGGGCAATTCTCTCTCTTTCCACGGTAGGGAAGGAAACGTTGAGAGCTTTATCCCACCTTTCATCCATCCAACCTACCAACAACACACAAACCAAGTCAATTGCAAACACCCACTGTGAAAAATAGCTTAAGTCTCCAGTGAGGATCATCTTCATCTTTTGCTTAAAACAACTTTTCTCCCTCATCTCACTGCTACAACAGCTAAAGAACAATTTATTACGGGCAGGTAAAGTATATTCATAAATAAAGTTATTACTAAGATAAGTTTGTTCTGTAATTAGACCACAGCAAAGGATGCTACCGTTCAAGCTCCATTTGAAAAAAAGAGAGGACATATTTTGTACACTAATTTTAAAGCACATGGTTCAATGAAAGGTGATCTAATGTTGTAATATCCTCATAAACAAAACTATTCTTTACACAACATGTCAAGCAAGTCACTGTGTATTAGTAAGAGTTATATTTCAAGAGGCAAAAACCCCAGTTCTTATTATATTACATCTCTAAAGAAACACGGGAAAAATCCTGATATGACCTAAATGGAATTAAATAATACAAGGTTTTGAGCATTCACTAGGTGTGCAACATTTCAACCCCAGAAGATACCACTTCCCCACTTTCACTGTCTTTTGCATGAATAAATCTCAAAGGAAATGAAGGATTTGTTTCCTGGTTGTAGTTGGTGAAATTGAGGCAGTGAGAAGTGAGCTGGCCAAGGTCAGGCAGCAGGGGAGCCAGGGGATGAACTCTGGTGCCCTCATCCCCAGGCAGTTCTCTTGGCATTAGATCAGGCTGTTTTCCACACATCTGCCCTCTTACAGTGACAGCTGTTTCCACTGCTTACCAGGGAAACACTCCTGTCTTTCTCAGAAAAGCAGTGCAGATCTTTTTGTACTCTCCAAATACAGCCATACTGTTGTTAACCATAAATCCAAATACTTTTCCTCTCATGGAGCTCATATTGATGATAGTTTTCAAAGACCTTGTTTGCTTTACTATGTCTTTCAAAGTTTTCTAATGGTTAGATACTGACTAGCTCATTTATTTGTGCCAACCAACTGGAGTTACCAAGGTCTCAAATGTAATAGCTCTGGAGAGCTTGTCCGTTATACCATTCCCACCTTCACTGTTCCTGCACCTTAGTTCCTAAGAGCAAATATAGATTTTGAGCAACATTAGCACTGAATACATCTTTCTTTTTTTCTTTTTTTTTCTTTTTTTTTCCTTTTTTTCTTTTTCTTTCCCCATCATTTGTTCTGCTCTATATGCAACTCCAGTGCAGTGCATCTTTGGTTTCCCAGCATCCCCACAGAACAGGGTACTGTGTGGAAGAAGCACAATCATCACTTCTGCTACCTGGAGACTGTCTTTGGAGAGAGTGGGCTGAAAAAAAATGGCATGGAGTCCAATCTTGTCTTACGTGATTGTGAAGGCAAACACAGTTTCTTGAGATTCCAAACTAATCTTTCAGACATTGCTGTTTACTGTATTTCTGGCCTACCCACTACTTTTCATTTCACGTGCAAAAGAAGAAAGATTAACTGTAAGGAAGTTTAAATTTACATCCCCCTGTATTTTATGGGAAGTCACTCTGTGACAGCTACCTGGCATGATAGGTCCCAAGCCTATCAGATTTAATGCTTTCCATCAGGCCATTGCACACAGAGTGACAAACGGTTAATGTATTTTTTTTTAATCAGTAAATATCCCAGTTCAATAATAAGCTGTCCTTTCTCCTCAAGGGACACGAGGGTCTAACAACACCTATTGTAGCAGTTAGAACAGCAGTACTGGTGCCCAACATGACTGAGAGTTAAGCATAGTGGTTTTGATTCTCCATGGCAGGAAAAGCATTTTACAAGTAGTAGCTTGTAAATGTGGCAGCCCAGCACAAAACCAAACAAATAAACGAACAAAACAAAACCAAACATCAGTGCGTATCAAGGGACACAGCCTACTAGTTAGCTGAGAAGATCACATCAAGAAACGCCCAAGTATCAACTGTCTAAACCTCTCAGTATTCCAATGCCAATGCCTCCATGCGCCAGGTAGATGTGCACACAGTGCACTCCAAACACACGCTGTAGTTGTCATTGTAATGCAGCTGGGGACAGGGGCCGTGCCCCTTGCCACGCCTGGTGTTCTGAGTCACCCCTAGGAACTCCCTGGGCAGTCCCGGGAACTCCCCAGCTGGTTTCTGTAGAGGTGAGATAATTGACTGATAGCTACAGGAACCCGCCCCGGGCAGTCCCGGCTCCACCACAGTCCTGAGGGATCACAGAGTAATTCCTCAGGCAGTCCCAGTCCGTGCTAACAAGCTAATCGACTGCATGATGGGGACTGGGGAGGCAGGGAGCTTCTGGCAGCCCTGGGAACAACCCATGCAGGTTCTACTTTGCACATGAAGTAAATCATTGAATAATGGAACCATTTAGGATGAAAAATACCTTTAAGATCATCAAGTCCAACTGTTAACCTAGCACAGCCAAGTCCACCACTTAACCCATGTGCCTACAGCACCACATCTACATGTCTTTTAAATACTTCTAGGAATGGTGATTCAACCACTTTCCTGGGCTGCCCAATAAAATGCCTGATAACTCTGTGAAGAATTTCATCTTAATATCCAACCTAAACCTCCTCTGGCACAACTTGAGGCCATCTCCTCTTGTTCTATCACTTTTTACTTGCAAGAAGACACCAACCCCTACCTCAGTACAACCTCCTGTCAGTAGCTGTAAAGAGCAGTAAGGTGTCCCCTCAACTTCTTTTTTTTCCAGTTCCCTCAGCTGCTCTTCCTAAAACTCATTCTCTAGACCCTTCACCAGCTTCATTGCCCTTCTTTGGACACGCTC
>JANIJG010012733.1:0-16220 GCA_024611175.1 Megaceryle torquata | reverse complement strand
GCACTGGAACAGGTTGCCCAGGGAGGTGGTTGAGGCCCCATCCCTGGAGACATTCAAGGTGGGGCTTGATGGAGCTCGGTGAAACCTGCTCCAGTTGAGGATGTCCCTGCTCTCAGCAGGGGGAGTTGGACTAGATGACCTCTAGAGGTCCCTTCCAAACCAGACATTTCTATGTTTCTAAGAGGTCATTCATTATAGCTGGTACTATGGATGCCATTGCATCAGTAAGAGAGTCTGCATTTGAAAACACAATACAGTCTAGTACTTTCAGGAAATAAGTCTAAAATCTCTGCTGCCAGAAATGAGAGTGATACCAGCTCTTCCGTTTTGGAGATGAGTGTTCTAGACACTGTGGTACATCAGGAGTTGACTAAATTAGAAATTTTATTTAGGTCTTTGTAGTCCACTCTCCCCTAGAACCTTTTTGAGCCTTCTCCCACTCCTGCCCATAGCCCAGAAATCCATTTCAACTCATCTTAGGACTATGATTCCCCATCAACTCCTGCAACTCCCACTATCCAGCTCATGGGGATTCACTAGCCCTCCCTACACCTTAGTAGACACTGCCAGTATAAGAGAAAGCTGTCTAGCCAACTTAGCAGTTCAAGTGGAAAAAGGCTGTTGTGTATCACATGAAATTAATTAAACCTTAGTCTGGCAGGTTATCTGAAAAAATGGGACAGATATTCAGTTATTCATTCAGACTGTATTTAGTATTCTATAATAACAATAAATAGATTTTAAAGTATATATGCATATGTCAGTTGGAAAATAGGCAGTTTAAAAAGCAAGGGTATTTAGTTTAATGAGAATGAATTTAACTCATATATACTGCATCTTTTGGAGATAGCACTAGAAGTAAAGAAATAGCAACACTGTAGGTACAGTTCATCATTTTCTGTTGGAGTAATTTCTTTCCTAGCCACAAAGGGGAATAAGGAATAGGATAAAATCACATTCTCTAGTTTCAAGATTCTGAACACCAGCTCTACTCATTTTTTTTTTTTTTTTTCATTTAGCTCAATATCTTCCTGATGTTACCTATTACTTTAGAGCAGTTGGAAGTATGTTGGTAAAGATGAAATGCTAATGATAGATTTTATTTGTATTAGACTAGTTTGATATTATGCAACCCAGGAGCAGTAGCATTGAGGTTAGAGTTGTTAGAAGAAAGAAAAAGCAGAAAAGTCAATACAGTCCACCTTATGAAAATGTATTGTGTACAACAATCAAAGGAGGAAAAAGTAAAAGCTAGGTCTCATAATTTGTTAAATTATCTTGGAAAATATCTCACTGTAGTGTCTTAGACTGATAGGTGCTGACTTGATCTGCCTAACATGAAAATACTCAGGCATTTGAAGGAATCTATTCTGTCTGGGTTTTTATGGAGTCTCAGAAATATAAAATAATGTTTTCCACTTACTCGAAGCACATAAAAACTGCTACACAGGAAAATTTCAATTACTTAGTCCTGTGACTTTGTAAAGTTGTAAAGGGTGGAACTATGATAGCCCCTCACATCTCTGTATTTTCATAATAGCAGCTGAAACCTAATGAGTTTAAGTGACCAATAGTATATGAGGGGTGACAGATGACATGTCAACCAGCAAATTCTTGGACCTGTTTCTTCCACTACAAATTCTGTTTGTTAAATGAGTTTTAAAAGGACTAAGAATAGTCAACTCTCAGACTGTCCAATTTATTCTCAGCACAAACTTCATAAGGGATAAATTGGGCTAAAGTACTTGCTGTGTTTGAGAGATAGCTCTCAGTCTTACTATGACTAAATACCTGCTGTTCTGACATACTTTTCCAAGCCAAGGTTTTTATAACGTATCCTTTCTACACACACTGTGTAGATGTCATGTGCATATGTGTGTAAATGAGCATGCATAAAGAATATAAAGTGTACTTCTTTATCCAAAAAAAGCAGACTAAAGAAGTTGCATAGCCACAGTTGTGTTCTGAACACACACAGGACATTTCTAAAGCTTCTGACATTGAAATGTCTATCCATTGTCATCTACTAAAATGTGCATAGGGAAGTATGCTCATGTCTTGGGATGGAGTAAATTCAAAACTTCTAAATTATTAAGTAGAAGATGATTTAAATAGCCACTCTCTCTTGGGTCTAATCTGGTAAATAGCTGTCTTTGGACTTTTGAGTCTGATGTGCTATGTACTGTAGAGAAAATAGAAGGCAGGATTTCTCAGTAACTCTGAAGAACTATAGTTAGAATTGTACATGGAGACATAGTTAGAAATATGTTAGAAATATGAGCAGGTTAATCAGAACTAATTTTTAAGGAACAGCAAGATGATGTTTGCTCTATTGAAAGGTGCATCTTATACTAAGCAAGAGATCTTGCTTACTTAAGAAATCTTTGGAGGCTATGAGTAGGAAAAAAGGCAATACTAGATGAAAAATAGAAAAGTCTTGATCAGTTGATGAAAAATGTCATGGAGGACTCCCTAGAAAAAACAAACAAACAAACAAACAAACAAATCCCAACTGTGAAAATGTAACTAGTATGAACATATAGAACATAAGGGAAAAACTTACCCTGACTATACTGGCAGAAGAAATGAATAGATTAGAAAAATCTTATAAATATTTTCCTTTTTTGCCTTATTTTTTAAGAACTATGCCTTAGCACATTTTGGGGAACACCTTGTAATCCCAAAATCACAGAAAAGGAAGTATTAAGTAAGTCTGAATGACAAATCATTTCTCTCAGGAACATCATAAATTTACTCACAATTGCCAGCCAAATAGATTACAATGGCACATTGAGTTGCACAGAAGAAAATTTACCTGCCACAAAGGTAAATTTTCATTACAACAGAGTTATTTGTTATGAAAAATAGTCTTCTCTACTGACAGATATGAAGTTACAGTCTCTCCTAAATCCTAGAGGAAAATAGCTTTTTGATACTATATTATCATAATTCTTTCTGCTATTACTGTTTGTATATTATTTATCATAGCACCTATGGACCTTCTTCATAATAAGGTCTCTGACTTGCAGAGCACTATGGAAGCATCAAACATCAACTAGTAGTTTTTCTACCTCATTTAAGCAGAAAGAAAGAAAGCTTTTCTCCTCTTTGCAGAGTAAGACAGGACATGAAAAGATAGATCCACTTGTTTAGCTGCACCAAAAACTTCCGTACAAAACTGCTAAGCTTCAGCAGCTTTCCAGACAAACCTTAGCTCATCCCACTTGCTGTAGTCCAGCCTCATGTCTTCCACACCAGGAATCTCATAATGCTATTGATATAAAATATTAATAAGCTGTAGTGAACATGGCTTACAGTTTTTATTAAACATCTCTGTGCTTTTCACTTCTCCACACGTTATAAACATGTTTAGCATCTTCACACAACAAGGCTATTTTCATTTCAAGAAGACATATATCTGGTATCTAAAATCTTCCTGTATTTTTCATGTACCACTGGTAACTGCTATTGTCATCCAAAGGCACAATTCACTGGATGGCAGTTAATCAACAAAGCACTTGACCACATTGCCTGTTTGCCACATCTAGGACCCTCAGCTTCTAGGGGCATATTTCAATGTTGGAAATATCTGTTATTTTTAGGATAAGCCATCTTTGACAGAGTAGTCACAAAGTGCCTGACAGTAGTGGTAGCTAGGTAACCCCGTGTGGTGGTGGTATAACAGAACTGATTGTCTATGAATAGAAGCTTTAGATGTGTGTGTTCATGTCCCCTAAGGATCATTTATGCCTGTTGTAGTCTTGTTCTGCCTTATAACTCTTCCACCCTTTCTAGTACATGTGCTCCTCCACTCTTTGACTTACACACATCTCCTTTCCACTCATAATATTCATTCAAGGAAATCCACTCAGGATATTTTTCTGAATTAAAATTTACATCACATTAATGTGAATAAAGCTTAAATGACTCATTTACCTTGCAGTGTTTACTGACTTAGAGCTAACAATCTTGCATTGCAACTAACAGGTAAAGGTCAGTTTGCATGATTCACTGTTAATTTGTTTTCATTTAAACTAATTTACTTAGAATTTTTACAGCATTGGTTTCCTAAGGGAATACAGGAAAAACAATGACCTGATGACAAGCAGAACCATTAAATTATAACAGGATTATTAATACAAGAGTCTTTCTGCAATTTGTTAAAAATCTTTGGAGATATTAGCAACTTATTTATGAAAGATATGGAAAGTACATCTGTAATACAATTGCATATAAATTACAAATTTGCTTAGGGAGACTATACAGTGGTCATAGTTTATGAATGATTGACAGATACATTCACATTGCTTGCCCCAGGAGAAAGGTAATTAATTCTATGTTTTGCCTTTTCTTCCTATTTCCAAGGACAATGTTAGTGCATTCTATTGTTTGTGATGCTTATCTAGTCATAACTGGTTGCCTACAAAATGCAATCACTTACAATACTGGTCTTGTTAATATCTATTTGGTTTATTGTGGCTTTTTTTAGTGTAGGAGACTCAGAGCTATGAAAAAGAATGGCTAACAGTCTCAAGAAACAGAAGGAAATTTGTTTCAAGAACATGCAGAAAAGATATTTTAAGTATCAATATTTTATTAGGAGGCAGCTTTGTCACTTGTGGACTGGAAGAAGAGAGATATTCTTTAATATGCTTTTTAAATGAGAAGCCCTTGTTCTTTTTTTTATTTATTGCAATATGAGCACGAATGCATTCATTAAAAAAACTTTACAAGCAGATGGTGTGACCTAGATGGTCTGACTTATGGCCACAAATAGTCTGAGTTAGGGTAACAAAGATGATCAGAGGGCTGCAGCACCTTTCCTGCAAGGACAGGCTGAGGCATTTGGGCGTGTTCAGCCTGGAGAAGGGTCCAGGGAGACCTTATAGCAGCCTTCCAGTACCTGAAAGGGGCCTACAGGAAAGCTGGAGAGGGACTTTTTATAAGAGCATATGGTAATAGGACAAGGGGCAATGGTTTTAAACTAGAGCAGAGGAGATTTAGATCAGACATTAGGAAAAAGTTCTTTACTATGAGGTTCGTGAGACAC
Organism: Megaceryle torquata; assembly: GCA_024611175.1. Classification (NCBI taxonomy): domain Eukaryota; kingdom Metazoa; phylum Chordata; class Aves; order Coraciiformes; family Cerylidae; genus Megaceryle; species Megaceryle torquata. The sequence goes on along the minus strand of JANIJG010012733.1, from coordinate 11,170 downwards.
TAGAATGGGTTTCCCAGAGAAGCTGTGAATGCCACATCCCTGGAAGTGTTTAAGACCAGGCTGAATGAGGCTCTGAGCATTCTGGTCTAGTGGGGGGTGTCCCTACCCATGGCAGGGGACTTGGAACTAGCTGATCTTTAAGGTCCCTTCCAACTCAAGCCTTTCTATGATTCTATAATTCTATGATTTAAGTCATGTCCTGACTTTTTGAAAGCTACCATTGATATATTGAGTTTTTCATTTCTGTAGCATGGGAATCACACGTGGCCAAAAGTAGCCAGAAGTGGTAGCCAAAACACTCACCCATTGGGCTACATGGACATTTTCTTTCCTAAAATATATTATTTTTCTGTTAATAAAATGATATTTAGGCATACTATTAGATGTCACATCAAATGATAGTGACAGATTTTTCTTCTCTCTACTGAAAATTGTATATCGTGGTTAACATTGTTCGTAGCAACACACTCCAGGATGTGCTGCAGTGTAGCAAAAAGATCAGGAAACTCACAGTCAGGAGATCTGGCATCTAATTTCTTGGAACTGACACACCTAGAAATGTTGTCTAAATCCCTTTTTTTTTCTTTTGTCTTTTCTGAAAAGTGATGTTAATTCTATCAACAGAACAATACCCTGCATAGTAAGATAATAATAAATGTTCCAATAAAATTTCTCAGAAATGTCAAAAATGGGAAGCATGATATACTTGATTTCCTATTTTATCCCATGATTATAGAAACCAGCATAAACTTGCTTCCAAAGTTCTGATCCAAAAAGTACTGTAAACCAATGAGAAATCTTTCATTCTAGCTTAATTGCCTTTCAATGTGCATATCTTGCCCATTTTGTCATAAAAGCTCATTAATGATAGATCCCCGAATTAATTCTAAAACAACTTGATAGCCAAAGTAACCTACTAACCATTAGAATAATAGCCTGTCAAATCTAAATATTTGGAATATCCCATAAAAGACTGATTATCTAATAAACAGCTAATTAAACATTGGTTGGGAGACCTGTCTGGTTGCATGTCTATACATTTCATAATGTTAATGGACTTTATGAACAGAATTGTGTTAAATATGAACAGTTTCTTGGGGAATTTAACAGGTGGAGTGGTCTATTGGTCTTGTCACATACAAGATAGGTGTAAATAAATTTCACATTTTCTGTCTCCAACACAATCCATGCCTGTACATTTTATGTTTTTATTTATGTCTCTGGAGCCATGAAAAGAAGAAATAACTTTGTTTATTTGTTTGGTTGGTTTGTTTGTTGTTGTACAGAGTTCAGCTATATAAATCTATTCCCCAGCACAAGTTCCTAGAGCTAGGAAGGCTGTGGGAACACTAACATGAGCTGAGGTCTGGTGGGACTTCGTTCGATATTACTAGCATCATCCAAGAGTGTGTCATTGTGCAGAACTTTTCACCATCTATCTTAGTTTATTAATTTCAAATTTAAACCATCTTCAATGAATTATTTTGTCCCTGATTACCTACTCTTTGTTTAATTCAATATCTTATCTCCTTCAAATGACAGTAGAAAATGTCCAGAAAAACATATTCCCTCCAACCAGTAGGGCGCTATGGCAAAATATGCCCCCATGACTTTTTGTTCTAATCCAAATTACCTTTAATCTGAAATAGGTGTAATATTACACCTATAACATATGTTATAAGTCTGAAAAGTCTCCATAGCATGATAAGCTTTTAATATCCCTTTCAATCTTTCTAATTTCACGTCTCACAACACCATCCTGGACAATGAACTCCACATTGGAAAAAATTACGTCCTCTTGTTTTTATGTTACTAGGTATACAGAGACTCTTATTTTACTAATTTTAATGTCACTGGGGACTGACTTTTCCAGAGATGGAAAATTTTAAAGATGGTAAATAAACAGTAAGTTTACAAGTAGCTTTTTAATGGAACTACAATGAAGATATTATTTTTCTGTCAGCAGTGCACAGCTATTTACAAGAGTCAGCTTTATGTCTACAGTACAGACCTGTTATAGATAATATACTATAAATATTTCTAATTCAGTACTGTAAATATTGCTTCCTTTGCTATCTTTCAAATATGTGCTTTGTTCTATATCACTTACCTAGTATTCATATTTAAACAACATATAATAAATTTATATTTCTTTAAAATTGTTCAAAAACTAGAGAGTATGTTAGCAAATCAATTTCATAGTATGTGTTTAAAGACCACATGGTCTTTTTTGATAGTTTTGGGTTTCAAACTGTTACAGCAATTTTTACTATGTTTCAGTCTTCAAATACATCACTGAAGAAGAGTAAATCTTGGTCAAAGTAAAAAAAGAGGATGGGGCAAAAACTGTTCAACGGAGTTAAAACCAGAACAGTTTCTGACATAATTTTTTGTACACTGTTAAAAAAAACACATCTTCATTGAGAAGTGTTTCTTCTCTTTCCTTGGATTTAGGTACTTTTACAGCCTCACTCTTCATTTTGATGGTTTATGAGACTTCCAGTTGAAGTAACCCAAAGAGGCTTTTAAGGTAAGACATTCCAACTGTAAGATGTATCTGCTTTAAATTATTCATCTACCCTTTCATAACTGTGTTTTATTCCAAAAGGTAAAGAAGTTTTATTTAGAGATGTCTTACAAATCCTGTTCTGCATCACATGTCCTGCTAACAAAAGTGAAACCTCAAAACTCAGTTTGAGTCTTTTTTTACAATGGATTTCAGAGAATGGACAAACTAGTAATACCCTTAGGAGTATTGCCATCATAAAGATGACAGGTAGCTATCACTTTCTGTGGAGTTTCTGGTAAACTGGTAAGGTAGGTTGGGTCAGAGTGAGAAGTGGTTAAACTTAGGGACCTGAATAACTAAAATGAGAGGAGGCCTTAACCTCTAATACAGTAATTTTGAGCCATTAGAGTGAACAAGGGATGTCTGCCCAGCATTGATCTCTTTCACCCAGATAGGTCCTTAGCCTGCTCATGTGTCACAGACACATTACCACCAATCTTTCCAGGAAGATCTTTGGCACTTCTGAGTAGCAGAATTCAGATACTTGGTTTTCTTTTCAAGCATGTAAAGTTACAGGTACTGTCATATTTTAAATCTTTATCTACTTTCAGAATACTACCACCTCTTTTATATATGCACTGAACTTGATGAAGCAAATGGCATTTGTAAGGGAGCCAGGAATCATAAATAAAAAGAAAAAACAAACAACCAACAAAAAACCCCGAACAAGTTAAATTAAAGTAAAGGGTGACAACTTAGCATTTGGTAAAAGCAAATTCCTTTGAAGCTCAAAAGATTGACAAATAATTTGAAAAGGCAGACCAAAAACAGTTTGGAGGGAATGTATCAAACATAGTCCAAAGGGAAACTAGTGAGATAATTAAGTAGTTCAACTGAACGTAAATTGATTTTCTGATTTACTCTATAAGCTACCACTTAGAATTTTCAGAGAGTACCAACAGACTACAGTGGTGAATTCTTGCTATAAGACTCTGTCTTCACCATTCCTATTCACAAAATACAGATCATATATTGTAATTATTACATTGTTAATATTTCATTAGATATTTCAGGCTTTTATCAGTTAAACCTCAGACAGAAAATAATTATAGAAAATATCTTGTTTGGAGGTAAATGTCAGTTTAAAGTTTTACAGGAAATTACAAATCATAGGTAGAGATTTACAAATGTTGAGAAGTGAAATCAACTGTTCCTCCCTTCGCACAACAGCAATGGTAGTGATCTGGCCAAATCCTTCAGCTGATTCTGTGAAACTCATCAAGAAGTATGTGCTTCTTTAAGAAGTAAAACATACATTATAGAAAATATAACTACCTCAGGAATCCTACAGTAAATATAGTGGATCCTGGAGGAGTATTAAGGGAAGCATCATATACCCTGACCATGACACATTCTTCCCTTGACACTTGCCTGCAGCACAGACATAATGTCAAACAAATAGACCAAATAAACCCTTGCTCTCATATTGTTATTTATGTCCTTATGTTCCTATCATGAAATAAGGTTTTTCTGTCTATACTTTTTGATCTGTACTGAAGTGCCACATTGTTAAATTGTATTTCTGCAAATTTCTTTGGAAATAATTGTTATTGTAACATACAATACACTAGAGTTTATGCTGATATAGAGATTGTGGCTGAAATCATGTTAAAATAGGAAGACTAATGGAAAGACTTCATTAATTTTTGTAAGCTTCTATTTAAACAGTGGTAGTTGCTATGGGATGTGATTTTATATTTGAATTTGTGGAATGGAAACATTCTTTAGTCCCATCAAATTTTAACGTGACTTAGACTCACAGTTCAAAATGGGAGATAAGGAGAGATTCAGAACACCATTTTTCATAAAAGAACCATATAATGGAATGTTCTGTTATCTATTTCTGAAGTAAATTAAGTATAATGGCTATATATTATTAGTGAACTAACTCCAAAAAAGCCAGGTTGCTTTAGTAAGTTATAGTGCATCCTCACAGACACTTGTATCAACCTGAAAAGCAGTACAAGGACAGAAATAAAGATTCCAAAATGGGACAGATTTTCTAGATGAAATGCATATATTCAATCAGTGAGGATTATACTAAGGTATCTAGATATGCAACATATTTACAACAGGTGTCATTGCTAAATCAAGGCATTCTCAAATATATTCTGTAGCTCTATAATAGTTACTTCATTAAGAAAACCAACCAACCAGGCACCACCACCAGGAAAACACAAAAACCATCAAAAATTTATCTTCTTTTTTATAGATTATCAAAACAATCCTTTCAGGAGTTGGTGTTGATGAATATACTACCATTAGTAGTTATATTTAGATAAGAGAATGCTAAAACCCCAAATAGGTTTCCTTTAGCACACACCAATACCAAGAATTCTGATCTAATTTGTCAGTTCAGGAGAAAGAATGAAGGCTAATGCAATGCTAGGGAAGCCTGTGATACTTTAATTATAATTGGAGATGACAATTAAGACCTCCTGAGTTCTGTTTGTTGTCTTACACACAGTACTATGATTGCCATTTATTGTATTTTCCTGAAGCAAGAAGCTTCTGTGACAGTTCTGAAAACTAAGTTGCATTCCTGAGTGAGACATAAGATCAAACAGTGAGAGTATGGTCACAATCAAGGGGGAGCAGAGCTCTTCAAAGTAAGGACCCATGCAGTGCTTGCAAAATAGGTCAACAGGCTACAACATTGTTCGAAGGAAAGATCTGTCACCAAAAAAATGGATTGATGGGTTTTTTTGGTCATATGTATATTCAGAAATGTATTTACTGTTCTGGATGTGCACTAATTATTATTTTGTCTAATTCTGTAGCAAATAGCCTATAAAATATAAAGATTTTTACATAGTCAAATCACGGATTTTTAAGATTTTTTTTTTTTTAGTCTTACTGAAGCTAATAATAGAGCCATCTTAATTTTTAAAATTTAAAATTAAAAAAAATATATCAGCTAGACAAAATATAATACTGCACAAAAATAATCCAGAAAGATGAGAAGTATGTTGACACTAGTGAATGGTGTTTGAAAGTTGACCAAAGAGTTAGAAACACCTATCAGCATTGACAAAGTACACTGGAATAAGATGTTTAGAACTTTATTACAGCATTTTTATAGGACTCATAAACACATTTCCAAATACCTTCCACCGTATGTTTGCTTCATGTTACTCTATAAAGATAAAATAATTTATAAGCCTGCTATTTCTCTGCAAATTGATACTGCAAGTGGCTTAAATTTGTCTGATGCTGTGGGAAAAAGTAATTGAATTTTATGTTATCTATTTTCTGGATTAGCACATCTGCTGAAGTAGCTTGTTCCAATGAGTCAATATAGCTTTCAGACCACTGAGGGTTGCTATTGAACACTTTTTTGAGATGGACTTCTCTCAAAAATCAATGCTACTGAAGAGGAAACAGGTTAAATCATTTAAATGTTACTCTGAACACTTCTACATTCTCTGATAATCATATCTGAAGTAGTCTATTAAGGGAGAAAAATTGAACACAGTCAAACGTGTAAAATACAAATAGGAACAAAAATAACCCTAGGTAATTCCACTGAATTCAGGTGGCTTCTGGGCTACTAACTACTTACCAATCTCAAATTAACCAGTCACAAGAAGAGTGCAACATTGGAAGGTGAGTAAAACCAGTTTTGGAGGTAACAGAGAACAAAGAACAAGTATACAGCATGTGTAAAACATTATATATAGTAAATGTCAATGTAAATTTGGATGTACTGTGGACTTGCAAGCTAATAAAGTGTAAAACATTAGCAAAAGTGATGGAAGACAGATCCTGGAGTGGGGAGAAGGAAACCAGCAACACATCAACCTTATCCCCATGAAGGACCTGAGAGGTCAAAAGTTTGCCATAGTCCTCCCTCCCAGACTGAAATAATTGATCTGAAGTGACAGAGGGACAGAGGGTGACTGTAATAGCAGGATGAATTTTAGAAATTTTGAGCAGTTTTATCACTTTACCTGTATAAAATATGTCTTAGCATAATAACTAGTCTAACAACAATTATTTGCTTAGATTATTAAGACTTTTACTTAAAGTAACAATAAATTCCTCCTTTGCATGCACAGTATGCTCCTTCTAACAAGAATCTGACTGTAACAGACTGGTTGGTTTGATGCAAACCATTCTATAACTTGGATTTGGCAAATTCATCATGTACTATTACAATACTTTGAACTAGAAAAAGCACATAATAATAGTTATTTAGCATGTGTGCTCAAAATAATAGTTATTTTGTGTGTGAGCCACAGAGCACCACATGGGAGCTAGAGAAGACCTGAGACAGGTGCCTTGTATTATTAATGCACCACTCCACTTGAGGCAGAGGTAGCGCCAAGCAGTCTGTGCCTAGGTCACTCCACATTACTTGGCCTGGGGGCCAGTAATGTATGAGTACAGGAGCAATATACTACATTTAGAGATGTTCGTGTCATCCATCATGCCTATATTTGCCTCATAAGAAAACCTACACTTTTATTTTCACTTTTTATTTTACTCTCTTTATCCCACCTTTTGACTATTCCCATTTTAAGTTGTGAGAATAGGCTGTACTGCAGTATTCTTGGCACTGCTGGATTTTGATACGGGTTGAGACCTCTGAAGACTAATGACATGCAAACAAATAATGACAATGAAAATATGACAGTTTGACTGAGCTTTTCCTCTAAAATGCCACATCATTCCCATCATTACCTCCTTTTTGTCACTCCCTTGCTTTTGTTTTTCAAAGGATGCTGCTGACCGTTTCGCAAATTTTGCAAGCAGAAAATGAAACTTGTGAAATCAAATCAACCAGATAAGAATAAAAATACTGTGGCCACATATGAAAATACAAAACCTGTGATTCAAATACATTTTTGAACAAAGTCTTTATATTGTAAATCAATAAATTTATATGGAGACTGATATGGAATCTGGAAAAAAACCAAACCAAACCAAAGCAAAACAAGAAAAACAAACATTAATAATAATAATATAAACAAAAAACCCCAACCAAACAAAAAGCAGTAACAACAACCAAGCAAAAAAGAAACCCAAACCAAAACCCAACTAGAAATAAGAATTAGACTTCTGTGTTTGATTCTGCTGGTCAACATCTGAGTTTTTGTCAAAGGAGTGAGATGGATTCCATTTGCTTTTAAACCTTGACTTCAAAGATTTAAAGAGCAATCTTTACAAAACATGGGGACTTTGTCAGTGTTAATGAATATTTTTTCATGGTATTTTCCTATCTTTGTTTTTTTATTTGCTTCTTTAGAAGTCTTGTAAGTATAAACCTATTTATTCCCTCCTTCAGTATTCTGCATCCTATGCATTTTAATTTTATTTTATATCCTTTTCTAACTGGTTCTTGCTATATGATGTATCAGAATAATTTCCTGTACATATAGAGAGTATAGTACATATATTACATAGAATAATTCACTTTTAATATAAATGATATCCACCTAATGGTACTTTCCATTAGCAGTTAGGTTATGCCCATTATTTTATAGAAAAGATATTATTTTGTTGTAACAGTTATAGGGAATATTTTGTCAAAAATAATTGCTGTCTAGTTAATTATCATAGAGGACAAGTAACAATTTTCATCTTCATTCAACTTTCTATGCTTTTTTACTTTTGTTAATTGCCTGAAACACAGAGAATTACATTGCTATTATTATGCTTTTATAATTGATAAAATTCATTCTAACTTGTGGTCAGACCTTGAAGGAAGAAGGTCATTATAAATTCTTCTTCAGTTTATTTGTCCATCATCATTGTTTAGCAGGAAGCTGGATTTACTTCCAGAGGCATGAACTGCAGGCTTTCAAGCATACATGGAGATCTTCTTCACATACTTAGTGGAGATGCGCTTCAAAAACTGCATTTTACACAATTTCCATAAGAATACAAGGGTAAAGAGAAAGGTCAAAGAAAAAGATAATACAGTTGATTGGAGTAGTTCATGTTTTCTAAAATACCTGAGGTGTTTGCAAATATTTGTCAAGGAGGAGGCCTACTGTACACTTTCTTAATTGACTGTTAAAAGGTTAGGAAGACAACCAGGAAAATAACATTTCATAGAAATTAAGTCAAGATCTTGGGAGGAAGAGAATAATTGCTTATGCTTAAGATAGAATGGGAGTCCAAAATGGAAAGACACAATGGAAGCAGGGAATTTTATGAAGGAAAAAAGGAATAATGTATACAAAAGATCATCTTATTGTAGGAATGAAATGATGAAAAGCTCCAGCAAGCTAATCACAGGTCTCCCTCAAATACCAGAACAGACCTCTGCCTGCCCAATAACTCTGCAAGACCCAGGTCCAGCTTGATCATTTTAAGTAAAATACACACAACACTCCCAACACACACCAGGGTTAGGTAAGATACAGACACTCACATCCCCACCAGCATTTGGCACGTGGGCTGTGACCCATGGTCTCCCTCCAGCCACCAGCAGAGAGCCCCTCATTTACCTTACTTATCGAGGTTCTTCCCAGCAGCTGACATTTCAGATCTACCCCATTCCCACCCCAGTAGATCAGACAAGACTCCCACCTGCTCTGGTGTCTAGCACTGAGATTCTGCTCCCACCAGCTGTTGACACCACTGGCCCAGGAAGGCCATGCCTCAAATTTCCCAAATCTTCATCTTCTTCCTGTTTCACCCTTCTTATCAGTTACAAAGTTCAGATCAACCTTCTCCAGAGTTGTGTCTGGAATTACTTAATGGCTACTTAACTATTGACTGGGGACGTTTGGTCTTTGGCACTGCCTCCATTACCTTTAATCTATTAGGTTTGTGTATCTCTGTGTGTTTTGGGTTATTTTTTGTTTGTTTGTTTGCTTCTCCCTTATTATCCTCTCAGCAATGAAAAGGCCTTTCCTTGAACAACCTTAATTATCTTCCTCTGAGCTTCCAAACACTCTTACAATTGGTTTTAAAAGATGACTGGAAATATGCAGTTTATTAAAAATTGCATATAAACAATTATGTACATACAGTTTGCTTTCTGTGTGGTAGTTGAAAAAATCATATGTAAAGGAATATGGCAAGTCCTGTTAATAAGTTCTTCCCATGTATTGGAGTGTTGTGGCCTTCTGAGATACCATCACAATCAGGAAGAATATCTGAAACTTTAATATTTTTTATATGTCACTGACTTTTTGAGACCTGTTCCAATATCACAAATAACCTTCACAAGAGAAAACGTTGTGCACAATTTCCTTTTTCTCTGTGATGTAAGGTAGGCAGCAAGAAAGGAGTTAATCCTGATAGTGATCCTACTTATACAGTATATGGGTCTCTTGCTTCCACAAATGTCATAGAAATAGAAAGAAAATGACACACAACTTCAGCAGCATGCTAAGGGTGAAATACCTTTTATTAAGCTGTCTACAGAGTGAAGCATCAGTGAAATGTTTGACAAGGAAGAATATGTGTTAAGCAATGTTGTCTGACTGATTTTTAAGGCAAAATGGAAATTATATTTCCACAGACAGCTGATGGGAAAATGTTCTCATAAACAAAGATCAGGCCATGTCATTTTATTTGTCCTCTTCCTTCTCCACTTTTTTCCATACAGTACAATTACCTTTCCAGAGAAGAACTCTTCATATTCACCTTTCTTATTTTTTAAAAGAAAGGCATCTACAGTAAAAGTAGTACATAGATAACTACTTAAGAGAAAACAGAACATAATTAGACCATAAGATGACAAAATGTAATGAGTTTGTGAAGATATAAATCATATGCCTAAAATTACACCACACATGAAAAAAAGTAAATCCCATTCTCATGACGCTGCACCTACTTTTAGTCTCTTCTCTAAGAAGCTCATTTTTCAATGTTCAGGAAAAGTGATGATGCTTTAATTAACTTATATACAATTTTTAGAATTTTCATGGTGTAAGGACTTCAGTAACATCTCTTAATAGTTTGTCACTTACATGATTCTGGTGAATTTTTTATTATTAATCTTTAGGGTTTTTTTTGGTTGCAGCTCTCTGGTGCCAATCATGAAGAGCAGTAGGGCTAGCAAATGTTCTGGAAAATTATCAAGGAATGCTGCACCCTAGCTTTGATATTTCTTCACAATATTGTGGTGTAACTATTGGAAATGTGACTTCTGAGTGAACCAGCTTCTGTTAGGATGTGCTTTGAGGTTTGCTCCACTATAACATTCATGCAGCTGGATAGGCAGTATGAGCAAATGAATTTAAAGGAGTCAAGAGGAATTTTAAAAAGAGATGAAACAATGGAGTGTATACTGTGCCTTAGATGAAATTTAATATATTTGCAGCTGCATTGACCTTCTGTTATTCACGCCGAATTATGATGCAACCATACTCAGAGCTATTAAATGAAGAACATGAGAGCTCTCGATCCCTAAGTGTAAGAAATCGAACAGGAAAGGGAAGAGACCAGCATGTCTGAGTCATGACCTGCTGGTCAAGCTAAAAAGTAAGAGCAAACTGCACAGACATTGGAAACAGGGACGGGTATCCTGGGAAGAATACAGAGATGCTGCCCGATTGTGTAGGCATGAGGTCAGGAAGGCCAAGGCACTGTTTGAACTGAACTTGGCAAGGGACACAAAAAATAACAAGAAGGGCTTCTACA